>JAQFVV010006429.1:407736-491256 GCA_028023455.1 Epiperipatus broadwayi
TAAAAAGGAACGCTAAAATGGCTGCTTGTTTAAAAGTTTGAACTCGTAGCTGTCTTAACTTTAAGGTAAGTTTAGATAAAAAATAATTTTTATAAAAGCAAATCTCATTATAATTTGCCTTTAATGACTTCTACATCTAAAATGTTAAGAAAAAAGAAGTATAACAGTCTACCAGATATTGACAAGTTTAACACGAATTCTTGCTTAGCAACATCCCAAAGTAAAACAGTTAAAACTGAAATATCAAAAAATGTAAAATCTAATGCGTATATCAGTAAAACAGTTAATAATTCTGTTCTTCTTAACGAATTTAAAACAAATAGTCAAACAAATAGTCATGCAAATAACCAAGTAAAAAAAGTGCAAAAAAATAATATGAAAGCTTCTAATAATATAAAAGCTTCTAATAAGAAAAAAAGAACCCCGGAAAACACTAACAGTTTTCAATCCTCAAATAACGTTCATGCATGGGGTGAACAAATGGAACTAAATGAAAATAATAATAATAATAATAATAATAATAATAATAATAATAATAATAATAATAATAATAATAATAATATAATAATAATAATAATATAATAATATAAATATTAGTTCTCCCAGCAAAATGCACAAATTTAAATCACTAACATTCCTTAGTGATAGCAGTGTATCTGTCCCTATTAACACAGCGGAAATTGCATCATCAGAACAAAAGAATCAAAAAAGCTATAACAAAAATTAAAAATGATTCTACATCAATTTCCAGTAATCCAACGAAATTTATAGACATTAACTCAATTGCAAATAATATAGAAACAAATAAAACTAAATATACTTCTTTTAGCAAGCTTAATGATTATTGGCGAAAGATATTTGCAAATAGTCTCTCTCCTTCCACATCCATTATTAGTATAATAGAAAACTATGATCCAGCAGACAATGAATCAATTTTATCTCGTCCTTCTCTACCTGATTATCTAGAGGAACTGCAAAAGTATAACATGATAAAAAATATAAAATCGACAGCAACTTTCCCAGCTAGATCTTTTATATGCTTAGAATATTTTTCAAAACAACAACGCAAAGAAGCAGAAAAATCTGTAACACATTTAAATTTAAAAAAAATATATTACGTCACCAAAGATCCTAATCCAATAGTTTATGGTCACATCATGCATGCACCTCCAGACTTTACAGATGTTGTGCTACAAAAAAACATATCTGAAATTGCACAGATAATAAATATCTCAAGAGAGCTCACACCTAATATAAAATTTGAGATTCCAACAAACTGCTGGAAAATTACACTAAAAATGAAACCTAATCATAAACCAGATGAACTTCCACATAGAATTTATATGAGATCCATCCCCATCACAATTAGTATTAAAGGTTGTCAACCTCTGCTCCAGAATAGGGCATATAGCTTCACAATGTAACATTGATAACTGTTTAAGTTGTGGCAAAATCGATAGACTTGGTCACCTTTGTAGTAAAGATAAGGAAAAGTTATCATGAGCCAGTGTTGTTTCAAAAATTACACTCTCCCATCAAATACAGAGGCAATTCAACTTTCTAATCTTCCCAATAATGAATCAACCATAACTCTCCCTAACCAAGAATTTAGTATAAATAACCATTTGCCTGACATGTATTCATAGCATAATTACCAATCACAAAACTCAATTTCCATTGATGATCCACAGGAACCATTAATGGATTTGAATAACAGTTTGACACAAAGTTCATCTTTAAGCCATAGCCAAGACTCTTTGTACAGTAAAAACTATCCTGAGATAACAGTAAAGCAAAATAGTGTACTAGTAAATTCGGATATCAATATTACAAATGACAATAGTAAAAAAATTAAAATATCTAATTGTGATACTAAGCACACAAACAAAAAGCTTAAATCAAACTCATTAAACATTGAACATGTCTAACATTAAAATAGCCACAATAAATATACGAGGTATTAACTCATATAACAGACTCTCACAACTGATTCAATTCTTAAATAATCGTAATGCTGACATTTTTGTCATAACAGAAACAAAAATTAGCAGAGTAACCAATCCAACCATAATTAACACTCTGCATAGCAAATACATTTTTACATACAAGCCAAACATCAGACCAGCTCAAGGTGTTGCAATTCTAATAAACAATCAATTTCCAGTGACAAAACTTAAAATAATACTTTTATCAGTTAATTCAATAATTATCTCTTTTTTGTTCTATTCACAGCTTTACTATATTATAGGAATATATTCATGTCAAAAGGCAAAGGATGTTGTAGATACCTACTGGTTGTGCATAACAAAATACTACATAAGCATGGTACAGTTATCATGTGCGGTGACTTTAACTGCAGCTACACTGGTTTGCCACTCTCCTTGAAAGCCAAACTTTTACAAGTTGCCCTGCTGCCATTAGCACACCTATATCCAAAAAATGCTGTTACATTCATGGGTACACAAGGATCCTCTCTCATAGATCTATTTTTTAGTTATTCTATAAACCTAAAAGCCTCAATTCATCTAAATGCAGTCTCATTTTCTGACCACATCTGTGTAACACTCATGCAAAAATGCCCGCATAACAGACAAACTATATATAAATTCTCATATAAGAAACAACTCCCTAGACAATTCATACTTACCATAGATGATTTCTGTAATATATTAATAGTAAGCAACCACCTACATCAGATGAAAAATCTCTCTCCAATTGAAAAATGGTCTCAACACAAAAGAATACTAAATATGTGCTGTTCAGATCACCTATCGCACTATAACTCTAATAACCTTATAAAACAACGTATTGAAGACATAAACTCAACCCTTAAAGCTATAACAAGGTTTGATGAGGCAAAAGATCTTATCTATAAGCTCCAATGTGAAAACAAACATTTAACTCAGTTATATAACCAGAACAACATGGTTTTTAGGCTGAGAAAAATTTTACCAAATCTATCACCACTAACAAAAACCACAATAAATTATGCAAAATTTCCAATCCCATATGTTTGTGGCATTTCCATTCTATCAAAAGATAATTCTCTCCTCTCTGGTGCTTATGTTGACGAGGCACTTCTGCACCACTTGAATATTTCCCTTAAAATATCTCATAGCAGCTCTTCACAGTTATTTACAAATGAGACAAACTGTACACAAAATTACTACATATCTAAACAACAAGTTTTTGATGAAATAGTGTATTTAAAACAACATATCTCACTAGCAAATGAACTCATTCCAGCTAACATATATAAGCAAATGGAATACATTATATCTCCATTCCTACAGAAATACTACAATCAACTTTGTTTGAAGGAATATCACATCCCTAACTTATCAACAAATATAGTATTCTGTATAAGAAAAAACTCTAAAAATCCACATCCAACAGTAAATGATTTGTGTCTCATTACCTTAGAAGACATTGATCAGAAAATGTTTGCTAGAATTATACTTAAACAGTTAAATATCTATGCTTTACCTAAAATTTCCCCTTCACACTTTGCAGTCAAAGGATAAAAAGCATCTCAAGCAATATTATTAGCACAAGAAGCAATACTTTATATTAAACAAAACAAACTAACAAACTATGTGGCATGTCAGGTAGACTTTAAGTCTGCCTTTGACATTGTAAATTGGAACTTCTTATTCTCTGTACTTAATCAAATGCTTGCAAATCATACCTTGTTACAGCTATTAAAAACTATCTTAACAATAGAATGATTACACTAAAAAATTACATGAGACTCAACCCTTTAAGCTAAGTAGAGGTATCCCATAAGTCTCCCCACTTGCATCACTACTTTTTGCGATATACATAGACCCCTTGATTAAGGACATAGAGCAATGCATAGATGGTATTTTTCTTTCACACCTAGGCACAACTGTTAAGATCATTTCATATGTTGATGACATTTTGATAATATTCAGGGACCTGCAAAATATACCTATGCTACCTCATAAACTTAAGAAATTTGAAATTATAACAGGATCCACAATACAAATAAACAAATCATCCTTATGGCAAATTGCTACCAGTCGCAGTCTTCCCTCACACTTTACAGGTTCATTTTCTTCATTTCTTGGCATACCTATTAATCTCTCAAAAACACAACTAAGTCATCACTTAAATCTTCTTGTCATAGACAAATTTAATAAAAAAATAAAGTGCTTCAACTCAAGATTACTGTACTCTATAATGAAAGTTTGTATCATCAATGCCATTCTAGGAGGTATTCTTGCCTATTACAGCCCTTGGATGCATCTTCAAAAAAAAATTATTAAATATTTCATGAGTATAGCAAAAAAATATATATGGGGATCAACATCACATCTTCTATCAATAGAAAATACCTGTTTTCCCATTTGCAAGGGTGGGCTTAACCTAATAGCTCCTCAATCATTCACCTCCTACATTAGAGCTAAGATGTAGATTGTTACCACTACTAATCCCTTTTTAAGGACAACTCCTCCACCTCTACTTCTCCTTGCTATTACTCCATATGCGAATCACCACTTTTTCACTGATCATGCCATTGAGCATGCTGATTTACTGGACAATTATAACATTAATACTCTAATTGGTTTGTTATACAAAGATCTAAAAAAAATTAATTATCCCGATAGACAACTTTGGTCAACACTATCTACTGCAAGAACACTGACTAAATTTCAAAATTTGTATGTGCCTCATTCATGGTTAAAATTCCTGTATAATCTGCTACTTGATATAATACCAACAAAGTTATTTCTCATAAATCAATTTAAACTAAACATTGATCCTACTTGTATACTATGCAATTTGTTTCCGGAAAATTCATCACATATCTTTGAGATATGTCCATTCTTTTCAACCTTACGCTGCTTTGTATTCCACAAAGATACAATTAATTTAAAAAATATCCTAATAAATAATATAAAGAAATTAAAACCATTCAATGCCCTTGTAACCATTCACACTCTAAGAACAATATCGTTTGCCTGTTGTGCTGTAATATTTGATAACAAAAAATACAATGTACTTAAAAAAATAACAAAGAATGGTATAACATTTATCTTTATGCTCATAAATATATACCTAGTAATGTCACAAGAAAAATATGGCAAAGCAATGTATTCCTTAGTTGCTCATTAATGCCATGATAGTAAAAATCTTGTTTTAAATCATTATATTCTAAAAACATCCTAAGAAATTAAAAATTAAAAAAAAAAAAAAAATGTAAAAAGCTCTTAATGTAAATATACTAATTCTTGTAAATATTTTGTTACTAATAAATTTTAAAAAAAAAGTTTTAGTAAAATATGCTGCTAAAATAATAAGTAGTAATCATTTTATTATTAAGTTTTTTGATAATGAAATGAGTATATACATATTTATATTTGTCAACACACAAAATGTACTTTCCTTTCATTAAATTATATATACTTTAGAGCTGTGTTTATTTTATGTACAGGGAAAAGTAAAGTAGTCTTAAATAGATTACTATTTTCCTGTATACTTATAGTGAAAAAAATCAAACAGGCTAATTTTTTATAATTTCTATTTTGTTTTTCTCCATAATAATTGATGATTATGGATCAAGTGCTGAATGAATATATCTCCATGTTTAGTCCAATTTTTCCAATTCCTAATATTACTTCTCCATAACACATAAGCAAACATTCTTATTCTACCCCTTCATTTCTTATGTAATCTAGTTTTAGATCTTTTATAATCCCTTTAGATCAAATTTAAAATGTCAATTCTCCATGTATGTATCATCTCTCTAGCAATCTATGTAGTCCCACCTCCATTTGAGAATGTTAATTATTTCAATAAATCATTCATATCTGTTTTGTTTTTTGTTTTTTTGTTTTTTGCAAATCCAAATATATCATAGTTCCATTGGTTAGAGCATTATATTAAAATTTATTATTCAAAAATGTAAAGTTCAGGGTTTGATTCCCATGCTAGTACTATCAATGATCATGCCAGCAACATCTGGTGAAGACAGAAGACTAATACCACTTAAAATGTTGTGTATATACTAACCTATTTTATTATTACTAATAGTGAGTATAATTTGAAAATTTAAATCAAGTTTAACATTTATTTCTAAAGTCATTCAACATTTAATGTTAGAAAATGAAAATAGTTATACAAGTATGACTGAAATGCTGTTATCACAAACTTTCAAGCAAACATTTTAAATCATATTTTACTAAATTATTTACATCTTTAGTTATATCACAAAGCATTTACTTCTGTAAACACCCAATTAAAATGTCAGAGAATGTAAGAAGCTCCCTTGACACATTCTAACTGAACTAATCTTATTCAAATAATCAAACATTTCTTCGTCATCAGGTTTAATTATTATCCATCCACTGCAAGTTAAATATCTCTCCAATTTTATTCTTTTTTTTTATCCATAGCCTCTCATCTCTATATTACCTTATTTAAACCATCTATCTTATATATGGTCATTTTATAGATCTTTTACAAACTCTTAAGATCTGATTTAAAATTTCAACCATATATCCATCCCAGACCCTTTTCCTTTTTTTATTTTTTTATTGAAGTCAGTGATATCACTTTGCACTCTCTTCCAAGAATTTTAGTTTCAATCTGCTTTTTTTTCCCAATATACATCTTTCATTCTTCATTCAGTGATTTATTCACACTGCATTTAAATTATGTATCCATGTCTAAGATTTATGAAAAAATTGAAAAAACATACCTACCACAAACCTTTTTTTTTGAAATAAATAGTCATATTTTCTTATAATATTAAATTATTTTTACCAAAAGAACTCCATCCACTTTAAATCTATAATTAATTTCATTTATTATGATTAAAAAAATCTACAATATAAAGCAATGTTCCCTCCCCCCCTCCCACACACAAAGGAAAAGTTTTGCATTTTCCTTCCATACATAATCAGCATTACTAACTGTATTACCAAAGTCATCATAAGCACACATCAAGTTGCATTTCACACAACACCTTCCTTCACTCATCCACTCACCAACTTGAAGGACAGACTACCAAACAAGATCCACTCTCAAAAAGTCTACAAAATTAAATGCCAAGATCCAGCCAGCCCTCTCTCCACTATGATCAATCTCAGGCCAACTTAACATATTGCTCAGCATTCAATTTTTTATAATAAAGCCAAAATTCATGCAGACACCTGCTTAATCTTCTTTGACTGCTTCTTCACATCTGGCCATGACTTTAAGCCCACACACATCAATATTGTCTGCACAGAGTTCAATGATGCCAAATATAAAATCAAACAAGCATTGCCCATTTCAAGTGACAAAAATACTATGAACAAAAGTAGCTCTGCATCTCTCTTTCCAAAAAATGACCTATCCAACTTACATTACCTTAAATTCAAATATGGTGTTAATTAGCCTGCACAATATATATACACACCCACACTCCCATCATAATTACTGCTACATTTGTGACTTTTTAAAGTTGAAAGTATGCTAAGCACATTATGCTTAATGAACGTTATTAAAGCTTTGCTCTAAAGGTCCTATGTATTTGTTTATTATATTTCCATCTGCATTATCAATCAAACTATTGTATTTGTATTTGTAACTTATTTTATTTTAGGTTTATCAACTTTTTAAAAAAAAATCTAGAAACATTAATATTTTTAGCATTTCATCATCATCAATATTTTCAACCATTATCGATGCACTGAAGAAGATCTCTCCATGTTCAATCCATGGTTTCCAATCTCTAGTCTCTCTTCTCTATATTACTGTCACACACTTGCTTATTTTATCCATCCAGCTCACATGCGATCTCTTTCTAGGTCTTTTATCTCTTGTAGTCTAGTTTAGCATTTATCTTTAGTTATATTTGCTTAGTTTCATCTGATAATTCTTTCAAGATTTTCTTAAGCTTCGAAGTATTAATTGCAAAAACAACCACATTATCCGGAAAATCTAGAAAATTTTAATAAAGTATCATTACATGCCAAACATCTTTAATATATTGCTTTTAAATATTTAAAAAAATACATATTTACAAATTATAGCTTCTTACAATGTAAATAATAAGTTGTTTTTAATTACATATTTATTTAATCATATATATCTGAAACATACTGCTTATGCAAACTTTGTTTAACTTAATATTTTAACTCTCCCCCCTCATTAAAAAATAATTTTTGAATGAATCTAAGTCATACTTAAATTTAAAATTCCATGGCATAATTATATTGAAATTTGTTAAACGCTAAACGATTTGCTAATTGTATTTTTATCCCCTTGTGATTTACTAGAATAGAAAAAAATCTAAGGATAATCTCTCAAGGCTTATATGTTTCTGTAGATTTTAATTAAATTTTATTTTCTTTAAAAGTAACTATTTTCTTTTAAGTTGTACAGTCCAGGTAATTAGCATTGTTTATTACAGTTTAAAGAGAACCTGAAATGCGTTTCTCCATTAGAAAACAGGTAATTTAAAGAAGTAGTTATTATATTAACGAACATTTAAAAGCTTTTCAACTGTCGTTTCGTTTTAGAAAGTCTTTCTTAAAATAAACATCCTACTAGCAGTAACCGAAGACTATATATATATACAAATATTTAGCACTATGATTACGATACAAATAAATTATAGTATATAATTTCATACTAAAATATTTTCGATTACTTATGGCGTAATTTTTATCAACTCATTAATTGTCTTAAAAAATCGAAAGTACTTACGTGTAAAATTATATTATTATTTATTTATATCAGCAGCAAGCATTACTCTCAAATATATTTTAAATTATTAATTTACCTATATAAATAATATTAACATTATTTTTTACTCACATCCTCTAGAACAGTGGCTCTCAAACTTCCTAATGCTGCTACCCTTTAATACAGTTCCTTATGTTGCGGTGATCACCAACCTTTAGTTTTGCTACTGTTATGAATCGAAAATATATGTTTTACAACGGTCTAGGCGACCCCTGTAAAAGGCATCTTCGACTCTCAAAGGGGTCGCGACCCACAGGTTGAGAACCGCTGCTCTAGGAAAATGCTATTTACTTTTAAACCGGCAATGTTTGATTAACAATAACCAAAACATATAGAGCGTGATAAAATAGTGTTAAGTATTAAAACTTTAGGCAGAATTTTTTTGTAAATTCCACTTTCCAATTCTTTTTTTAAGGCAGTTTTATAGTGAAATTCTTCAAAGTTTTTTTTTTCTTTTGTAGTATCGTTGGCATGATTAGTCAATTTAAAATTTATATTGATGATTAATGCTTAACTTTTGTTGAACGACTAAATGATAATAGATATAAGTTATGATGAATCGTAAAATGGCTAAATTTATAAATCTCTATACTGAAGTCAATTGAAGCAGCAGAATATATATATATGCTTGTCATGTCAATAAATTTAATTGTTTCGCCAATTATAATAGGAATAATATTTTACTATCATTTTATAGTTATTATCGCAATTTTGTTTTAATTAATAAAAATAATACAATTTCTTTTATTGGAATATCACAAATATATAAGTTGATTAATAAAAACTCCAGTCAAGCAGTTAAACGCACGCGCATACATTACATAGCTTGTTGCTAATCAAACCTTAGTAATGTCAAAGTGAATATTTATGTAATCAAGATTTGGGGAAATAATTAGTAAAAAAAAAAATAGTAAGTTAATAAAAATAATATTAATTAAATAATTTAATAAAATAAATTATAATTATTAATTGACTATTTACAAGTTAAACCATCAAACATCACATGATCACCATCTCTATACTAGCACATAATTTGTTGTAAACAAAGGCAAAACTCCCCATACAATAGTTTGGCACAGGGTGGCACTACTTTATGGGGAGTTTTGCCTTTGTTATTTACAAGTTAGTTTATAAAATAGAAACTAATTCATCAATTTTATTATTATCAAAACATGACTTGAGGTTGTTAACATGAAAATAATATGATTAATATGACTGACTATCTTTAACATGAACTGCTGTTTAAGAATTTAACAATAGCGAGGGAAAATGTACATATGCTTACAAGGATATTCAAATATAATATTTATCACCATAGCACATTGCCATTAAAACATATAAAACAATGGGTTTGTATTCTTCCTAGAATTTTTAAACTCTAATAAATGAGTGGCTTTTGATATCTATATTGTCTTTTTTGTTTTAATTTTTTTTTTAGCAGTAAGATTGCTAATAGTCTTTTAGGGTTCAAACAATAGTTGATAAAAATTTGTAATTATATATTTATTCTTTATAGATATTTTGTGCTGTTATCTCTTCAAAATATAAAGGTGATAAATTCATAGATGATAAATAAAAACGAAGGCAATTGACTCAAGAGATTGTTGTCTTAATTGATCTTTATTTTGTTGATATAATATATGCCAACAATTGTATCTTCAGTTCTGCAAATTATACTGTCAAATTCTTGTCATTTTTGCCAAACTTCTTGGGTTCTATTTCTATCTTCATTTCTTCCACTTGCTAGATGTCAATAATCTCTCTTAGTTCTTGATCTTCTGCTTTTTATATTTGTTTCACTGGCTCTTAACTGTTATTTAAGTGAACATTCCACTGAATCAAAACTGACTTTAAACATTATGAGATACTTTTGTACCTGATTATAATAATAATAAAAAAGTATTAATAAATAAACACAGAAATTAACTAGTTAAAGATAATCATACATATTTATACTATGGGTTTACAATTAGACAATATTAACAAAAAATATATATGTAAATGAGAAAATTAAAAAAATAATAATAATTTGTATATGCCTCATTTAATAATTATCATAATTAACCCAGAAGTCACATATTTTACTTATAAAATTACAATATATTTTTTATTATAAAATTTAAAAAAATAATGCAGTTTAATTTTATATATATTATATATAGGATAATGTAATATCAATCTATTGACACAGAGTCTCTATCTATTTAGCTCTACCTATCTATCTGTCTATCTATCTATCTTTCTATCTATCTATCTATCTATCTGTCTGTCTATCTATCTATCTATCTATCTATCTATCTATCTATCTATCTATCTATCTATCTATCTATCTATCTATCTATCTATCTATCTATCTATCTATCTATCTATCTATCTATCTATCTATCTATCTATCTATCTATCTATCTATCTATCTATCTATCTATCTATCTATCTATCTATCTATCTATCTATCTATCTTTATATATATATATATATATATATATATATATATATATATTGAAGCAGATGATCTGATGCTCAGATCCTGCTTCACAGCCCACATCCAATCTCCTACCATCTAACTATGTTCAAACCTGTCTTTACACACGTATATATATATATCTAATAATATGTATATTTCTTTTTGCTTTGTTATTTTAACACAAATCATGTAAATGCTGATACATCTTAATCTAAAACCATTTTTAATAAATAAATATGTAATATTATCATGTGTATACGTGTGTAAATAATAAATATATTTCAGGCTAGGAGATTGCTAACAAATCATTAAATTATGTTGTATATAAATTATACTCAAAATCATATATGAAACTTATTATTTTTTTCATATATAATTTAGCAGTCAAAAATGATGCAATTCTTTTAAAAAGTCTCTCGAAAACAATTACCCGGAAGAGCCCCTTAGATAAAAGTAAAAAATTACAATTTTGTAATAATAAAATAAACCCATTAGTGGAAATTTTTGTCCATGCCAGCTTGTTTTAAAATCATAAGATTTATTTTAAAACAATCATTTGAGAAACTGATAACAGAATTGCATTGTTTCAAAAGTCTTACCAGATAAGAAAGTATCTGGTCAGTTGATTCCAGATGTACATTAAGTGCTTAAACCGCCTCAGGTCCAGCAGTAGTTGCTATGTTACATCATCAAAATAGAAGTATAAATACTGCTGAATTTGAATCCAAAAGAAGAAGAGACCACCAAATTATGATAATGCCAAACAAAATCCTTGTTAATTTTAATTTTCACTCAATGTGCTGTGAGTAGGGGAAATTTCACCTTCCCTTCCATTTTAATATGCTTTTCCCATAGCGAAGCTCTCCATCCCGTACTGATGAACTTTAAATATTTTTTTGGTAAAAGTAAAATGCTACCTACCATATATTACTGCAACTCTAGATCTAGTGAACCAATGCCGATGGATTGACTCATATCAAAATTGCTCTTTCAGATAGCAAGGTAAAAAGAACTTTAGCTACTTGTAATTCTCAAATCCTGCCTTCTTTGTAAGATTTATTCTGTATTTCTATCATATATATATATATATATATATATATATATATATATATATATATATATATATATATATATATATATATATATATATATTAAATGTTTTCATAGTATGTAACTCTTTATAACTCTATATAACTAATCACTATTAAGCCTCTTATAAAATGTTTTATTTTCTTTTATTTCCATGCGGCAGATAATTTTAGTTTATATTTATGTATTTATGTTTTTTTAAAAAAAAACTGCCAATAATATTTCTAAAATGGCCAGCACATAATTTATTTTCGTTTTCCCCACCCATCATTTATCAGGTAATTAACTCATAACTTAATCAAAACAAGTCTTATTTGACTTGTCCAGGTGCTAGCAATTTTGGATAAACAAATTAATTATTTTCTATGTTTGCTATAGAAAAACAGAGCAACATCTGTTTTATAAATGTTTTCCTTTCTAAATAATGTGCTCTTTCTTATTATCAATTTATGTTATATATGTAAACCCATCATAGCTATTACCACCACCCATTTATTTTCATATTAATTTATATATTTTCATAAAGGCATTTATTAACCGAGATTGAGATTTGTTAAATGTGTGGGAAGTTATAAATAATATTAAGTAACACAGGGGGGGGGGGGGATCTTCAGATCTTGAAATTTTATATTTAATTAAATTTATTCTCCATGTTTGTTTGATAAAGAAACCATACCATTACACTGGATATTTCACAATTTATGGGTAGTAAATAAGTTAAGACAATCTTTAAGGTTATATTTATGTCGTCTTCTTAAGTGTTGCGAGTGTATAGGCCACTTCATTTTATATATTCATGCTTCTCTCTAACATGGAGGTATTCGCTAAGTCAAGCCCCATCGTCGTTGCTCAATGTCCTTGAACCAGGATGTAAAACCATCCTGTGGACATATTTGGTTGTATGTGCATGCTTTATATGGGATCATTTTGGAAAATTCAGCCCAATAAATGCATTGCCAACCACTCTTCATTTTGATTCACCCATACCTTGCTCCAGGGAATCTCGTCATCTTTGGTTCACCTGTACCTCACTCCAGGGAATCTTGAATTATTTCATCAAACTGATCCTGCCAACATTTGCAGAGAAAGTTGGTAATTCTCATTAATAAACTTCATGAAGCACACTCCAGCATCCATAATTGGACCCTCCAACCTGCCGCCATGCATGCATTGCCTTTTAGTATATTTCTAGTCACCCATAAATAGCCATAAGTCATAATGTGGTGATTTCTCTAAACAGACATATATTTCCATTATTTACTATGCACATCATTGCAATAAAGTTATTCTCATTCATATAAGTATTCATTATCCGTCCTGCACATTTGTGATTTTACAAATCAAATTAATAATGATATTAAATAAAAACAAAATGTAATATTTGCTTGTTAAGGTATTTTATTTCAAGTCGGGTAAATGCTCTTTTCATGTCTCTGACGGTGGAATAGTATTTTAGTCATACATTTCCAATAGCGCTAATTCCTTAAGTTATATATATATATATATTATCGGCATAGCCGCAAATATCATCAAGTTATTGTAAAATCTGAATTATATATATAATATTTTTGAGGCTAGTGTTGGATAAATAACTAGACATATTTATTTGTTATTTATATAATACATCTTAAAAAATATATATCTCAACTCTCAAATCATTGCTTTCTCTTCTTTAATTTAATATCAATTTAGTAGTTATGCTCCATATGATTAGATGATCTCCACTAAATATATAGTTAATATGCCAATTCATGAGCCTTCAATGCTCCTAGATTATAGTGTGTTTTTAAGATAGTCTATCAATAAAGTTAGCTTAGAGTCTTTTTGTGTCTCCGATGAGCGATGCTGGCAGTGAGAGGTAAAATTAGATCAATATCATCGGGATTGTTGGTCATAATGTTATAGATCTGGGAAATAGGCAAATAGGGCAGAATTCATGAGTGTTCCTGACTTATGTATCTTGCGCACGATTGAATTCGAGGTACTTTTGCCTAGATGCTGGATCTTGTTATGTGAACATACAAATCTGACCGGTACAATATATATATATATATATATATATATATATATATAAATCTGACCGGTACAATATATATATATATATATATATATATATATATATAGAGAGAGAGAGAGAGAGAGAGAGTCTTATCTATTTCATAGTTAACAATGTGGTCTTACACATGGTGGAGAGCTAGTTAACAGTAATTGTGAAATTAAAAATAAAATAATTAGCATTGCCAATCTTTATTTAAAAAGTTATTAAAAATATTTTATAATAAATTTTTAGAAATAATAAAGTAATATATTAGTTATTATTAAAATATGAAGTATTTAAATTTTAAAAAAAAACAAATAATATTTTATAATATAAACCAAAATAATGTAGCTAGTTTTTCTTATCAAAATTAAGATTATATGAAAATGTACTTAAAATAAGGTATGATGAAATTACATTGATATGCATTTTTATTTTCAAAATAACATAATTAATAAATTGATAAATAAAAAAATAGATCATTATGAAAGAGGAAATTAAAAAAAGATTGAGATTTTATTTTAATTTTGTGTTTTGAGATAGTAGAGTAAATAAAAAACAGTCATAATTAGATAAGTATAATGTGTCTTATTTCACTTTAAATGTTTAATAAACTAGATAATTAAAAATATTTTCTTGTAATTAAATGTAATTAAGGTACCTAAAGTTATGAAAAAAGAAAAAGGTCATTAATGTTATAGAAGACAAGGGTCAATCAGAATATATATATATATATATATAATTCTTTGAAAAACAATACAACAATTAATATAGTAAACAATATTTTAAAAACAAATATCTATTATAATTTAATAGAAGTACTTTCAACTATATATGTAGTCATTATCAACTATATTCAAATTGTATTACAAAAAACTATTATAAATGTATACAAAAACAATTATGTCATACATCAATTTTCCCACAATTCATTAATTTTTATATTAGCAGCTTGTCTATTTATCAAATGCTGCTTACAATTTCTTATTAACATAGCTTCTTTAATTTTATGTTTATTATTATTTTTTTCAACACATATCATCTTAACTTTATTAAAATCAAAATCAAAATTATATATACATATAGCATTTTGATCAATTTGATTGCTACAATAAAGTTTCAATTCAAATGGAAAAGCTTAAATTTAAATAGGTTGAAAAAATAAATATTGAAAATATTATTGTCTTTATCCATCTGCTGCAATTTGTCCAAGGATATTTTTGAATATTAAATTACATAAACAAGATAAAACTTAGATTAATGATTGACTTTGGTGGATCATTTTATTATGAAACTTGTAGATTTATAAAAACATTATTAAAAGATGTTCTTGTATTTCGAATATATACACTTATTTCATCATTTGATCTTGTAAAGAAAATCCATACTATTGACATTAATGAAAATGATAAGATATGTACATTTGATGGGTCAATAGATAGATTAAAATCTATACAAATTATATTAGATGCTTTGGTGTTAAAAAAAGTTGATGTTAAGAAAGTAAAATTTATAAATGATGTGTTATATTTTATTGATAAAAATATATATGCTATGTTTAATGAAGATTGTTATAGAATGAGTATTGGTTGGCCTATGGGTCTTCCAGTAGTTTCACAAATATGTAGTTTTGTAATATCAAGATATGAATATATAATTTTTAATATATATTATCAAGGTATTAAAATATATTACAGGTATGTTTTTTTTGTTTGTGGAATTTAGATGTTATAAATTTTCTATTTAATAAATTAAATAGTTTAGAAGGTTTAAAATGGAGTAAATCTTTTGAAGAAAAAATGTCAATTCAAAATTTGAATATTAAAATTACTCATAATATAAATAAATTAGATTATTGTATGGTAATAAAAGATATTGAAAAAAGAGGATATATTTCTTGGGATTCAAATGTGCCAATAGTACATAAATTATCTGGTTTAAAAACATTTTTATTTAGGAAAAATAAGTTATGTAAATATAATTCTGATAAAATAAATAATATAAATCTATTTACTATAGATTTATTAAATATTGGATATAATCGTAAATTGATTTATAATATTGTTAGTTAAGTTTAAAAATAATTGTAATATGTCAAGTGCTATAGATAATGATAAAATGAAATATACTTGGATATCAATACCATTTATTTGTAATGAACAAGTGAAATTTATAAGGCAAATATATAAAAATATATGTAGAGTTGCATTTTATACTACTTCTAATTTAAATACATTGATAAATAATTCAAACAATAGAAGTAGTATTTTAAATCAAAGTTGTGAAATATATAAATGGCAACATGTTTGTGGAAAAGCATATATATGTGAATGTTGGTGTACATTGGAGAAAAGATCAAAGGAGCATTTATTGCTATATAAATGAGTGCAAAAATCAAGACAAAAGAGTGTTAGCAATAATGATGTATCACCTTCAGTATTTTTTTATTATAATGCTACATGTATATATGGTTTTGATTTTAATAAAGTTAAGATTTTATTTATTGAAAGAAATAATAATAAACATAAAATTAAAGAAGCTATGTTAATAAGAAATGGAAAGCAGCATTTGATAAATAGACAAGCTGCTAATATAAAAATGAATGAATTATGGGAAAATTGATGTATGATATAATTGTTTTTGTATACATTTATAACATTTTTTTGTAATAGAATTTGAATATAGTTGATAACAACTTCATAGATAGTTGAAAGTACTTCTATTAAATTATTATAGATATTTATTTTTAAATATTATATACTGTATTAATTATTGTATTGTTTTTTTGAAGAATTATATATATTTGATTATAATTTGAATACAGATATTGATTACTAATTCACACACACACACGCATATATATATATATATATATATATATATATATATATATATATATATATATATATCAAAACTACCCCAAATCCAAAATTAAACCAGACCAGCATAAAAATAATATTAAAACACAACCTAAGGTTTCACTGCTACAAGCAGACTTCTCAAGTGTAAAGAACTGGAAAAACTACATAATATATATAATATTAAAAACTACCCACAAATCCATTCACTTCCCATCCACCCTTAATATTAAAAGAACTCTTATAAGTTAATTGCTTCAGAATAATAAATTTTCAATAATAAAGACTCTTTAATTTAAAAGTAAAAAAATAAGATCTATAATTAAACCTGATAGCTATCAGTCTGTATCTCATAAAGTAGCTGCTTTAAGGAATTATTGTCATTGGAATATTAAATTGAATAATTCTAGTGTGGTAGCTTTGTTTCAGAAATATCAATTTTATAAAGATTACTTGAGTGTTGGATACTCTGATAAATTTGTTAAAAGTATTTTATTTAATAGTAATATTTGTAAAATATTTGTAAGGGTGTAAAGGTTAAAGAAAAATATGATTTTATTTCTTTGCCATTTAAATTGTCTTCTTATAAAATTGTGTGTAGAAATAGTAAATTGTTTGGAAATAAGAAAATTGCTTGGAAAAGGGGTGTTACATTGAATAATTTATTAAATAATACAAAAAAAGTTTTTGATAGAAAGACTATTCCTGGTGTAGTTTATTTTATCCCTTGTTTATTTTGTAAGAAGGTTTACATAGGTCAGACTAGTTTGAGTTTAAATAAAAGAATAAAGGTTCATAAAAGTAGAGTTAAAAATAAATATCTTAGTTCTGCTTTGCATGTCCATGAAAAAGATACAGACCACACTATTCATTTTGATGAAGCTAAGGTTGTCTTCTTTGAGAGAAATGAAATCAAAAAAAGAATTAAAGAGTCTTTATTATTGAAAAATTATTATTCTGAAGCAATTAACTTATTTAAGAGTTTTTTTAATATTAAGGGTGGATGGGAAGTGAATGGATTTGTGGGTAGTTTTTAATATTATATATATTGGGTAGTTTTTGCAGTTCTTTACACTTGAGAAGTCTGCTTGTAGCAGTGAAACCTTAGGTTGTGTTTTAATATTATTTTTATGCTGGTCTGGTTTAATTTTGGATTTGGGGTAGTTTTGATTTTATATTGACTAGTTTAATGTATATATATATATATATATATATATATATATATATATATATATATATATATATATATATATATATATATATTTTTTTTTATACACATACCTCGAACCTGGCTATAGCAAAGGATATTAATTTTCAATTTTATATAGGCATTTTTAAAAATTTTGTAGTTTTATTCTAGTGGATTGTTTTATTATACTTATATTATTTGATATTGTATATATATATATATATATATATATATATATACACATATGTCTGAATTTCTTTAGAAATTCTCTTTTAATTCTGATTTATGAGTTCTTGAACCTGGATTATATTTATTACCTAATTAGAAAAGAAAGCAAATAATATATGAAGTTTACCTTGGATCCAATATTTGTTAATTTGAAACATTGCTTTAAAGAAGTTCCAGCTCATAATGTAACTGAGAAAATATGATGGTGATCCGTTAAGTAGTTATGCTGCAAAAAGAATATTTATTATACATTGTGATAAATGTTTCACATTCTCTCTAAATGAATAAAAATATTTTTTTGGGGATGGGGGGGTATTTTTATTTAATAGTAAACTACTTTTCATCCTTAGATGTGTAATATGTTTGAATGATTTTACTCTTATTTATATTTGTGTGTGTCCATTGTAAAAAAAAAAAAAAGAATCTGGTTAAAAGTTAATTTTTTTTTTCTCATGCGTCATGGCATCAGCCGGGCAGCGAACCTGCTAACCGGGACAACTGCTTGTAAAGCAGCTGTCGCTGACCTCTCGACTATCAAACTTTTAAGAATACAGCGATCTATTATAGATGTTTAGTATTTTTTTTAAAATTCTGTACAAAATAGAATAGGTTAGTACGAGTTTTTATATTACCATTAATACTATAAAATAAATAAAAAATCTTGAAAGATATGGTCAAATAATATTGTAATAAAGTATCATTCATCTTCTATTTGCTTTGGGGTGTTGTTCCTAATAATAAAAAAATGTGTAAAGTTTTTTTTTTTTTTTAATCAGTATTTTGATCAATAATATACCAATTAAAGCAAACACAAAACATAAAAAAGTTCTAAAATGATCGCTAAATCATTTTTATTATGTAGGAACTAAATGAATTTGTTCATTTTTGACTAAATTACGCCCTAAAAGTTTGCATGACTCTTTTACAGCAAGAAATTATATGTTTTTAAGTTGACCACTATTAAATTATTATTGTTTGGTTTGTTATTATATATATATATAAAGTCTGTTTTAAATTCACATATATTTCATAGTAAAATAATGTTGTAAAAAAACTTGTTTGCTCCTAAATTTGGTAATTTCGATTTTAAGAAACATATAATAATTATTTATTGATTATTTTTTTAAATTATAGAACATAAAAAATACATGGATCAAAACTGTTTGCTTTATACTCTTAAAAAAATTATATGTACATAATTATATTTTTGTTTTGTATGTAATTATAAGTATGAGCGAAAATACATAATATATATATATATTGTAATAAAATCAAAGAGGGCATTTTAGAATCGAAGTTTCTCTTTTTCCTTTATAAAATTTGATTGATGTGACATTTTTGCTAAGCATGTTTACTGTTGTTGTTTAAAAATAACAATCACTATTTTGAAGAAAATATACTCTTTTCGAATTAGGGTTTTAAAATTATAATTGTATAATTAATCACATATAATTTTACCAATGTTTTTTTTTTTTTCATATGTCAAATGCGTTGACCGGGAAGGGAACCTGGGCCAGCTGCATGGAAGGCAGAAAAGCTAACCACTAGGCCATCATATGAAACTATACATTTAACAAACATTTGTATGTCCAATTGATTATTATTATTATGAAAATATTTTTATACTCCAGAAGTCAACATATTTTATATACGTACAACTAATTATTTATTTATCTAGAGACTTGTTTTATTTGTAAAAGTCATAAGGGCATCACTTTGTCACACACACTGTAGGCATATGCATACATAGTGTATAATTTTGATTTTCTTCAGTCGTTAGAACATTACTGAATGATGTCATCTACCCGGGCTATAGCCGGAATGATCTAATCGAAAAAACGATATAATACTAATATTAGTAACAAGCGAATATATGTTTAGACACCCATGTATATAACGCATATGTTTAGATAAATAATTAACATAACGATTTAATAAAATAAGTTAGCTGATGATAATATTTTTTAAAATACTGGGAATTATATATCATAGAAGAATGTGGTTATTTTAAGCAATTTCATACTAAGTAAAGAAATAAAATATAAATTTTATGTAACTAGTTTAATTAAATAAATTTGTTCTTCAGTTTATATACGGATATATAAACGCAGTTTGAATTTTATCTTCAGTGCAACTTTTAAAGAAACTTTATAATATAAGTAATGTTATTAAATTTAAAAAAAGCAATCTCAGAAATATTAATTTCATAAAATCTGATAAAACGTTATCACTTCATTTATGTCTTTCTCTGTAATATTATGCCGAAAAAGTATTTATATTTATTTTTAAAACTGTTGTAAATAATACAATTATACAACTCTGCATTTAATTTTAGTTTTTTATCAAATTAATGAAAATTGAATATTTTCTACAAGATAAATAAGCTATTAAATTTCTTATTCCAATTAAAAATATCAAAGGCTTCAAAAAGATTTTTAAAGATTAGCTGTTAGATAATAACAATAAAAGAGTATTTCTAAAATTAATTATAATTAACATTCTTTTATTATATCTCGCACGTGAACACATATGTGTGTGTTTTGTGGACTCAAACTATATTTAAAATCTAAGACAGTAATAATTGAATACTAGGAACATCATATGATGTTCAAGCACCAGAAATGTGCTTCAATTCATAAATATTTTGCTTTTGAGATTATTTTATTACATTAATAAGGAAATGTAACACAATTATAATAAATTTATTAATAACATAATTAAAAACTGTATTTCAAATTCAAAATTTTTAAAAATATTTTTTGCTGGAGATTACTGTACTTGGAGTTGATAATTAAATCACATCATGGCTGAGGCTGTAAAAGTTTTTTTTTTTTTTATGTAATATATATATATATTGTAACCGCCGGTATTGTCGATTGCTGTATGTGGATCATCAATTTGAACACTCACAATATATATATATATAGTTATGCATGTATATTCAATATAAGAATGTTAAGTAAATCGTTTAAGCTCTCATTTCACAAAGAAATATATCTTGCAATTGATTGCTTGATTTTTTTTAACAAATAATAATGAATTACAGAAGTTAAACCGTTTGATATGTATGATATAGTGCTAATAATAATAAACCATATATATATATACTTTTCTATTCGCTATTTAAAATAGATTAAAACTTCATCATTGTTATTTAAATATAACTATTACCATTTTTTTTTATTTACTGACTACTTAACATCTATTAATTAATGAATATACTGAAGAAAATGTAGTTTTTTTAATATTCAATATATTATGCTCAAGGCGTATAAACTCGATGAATATGATATATTGAATATAGTGAAAGCATGATAGACAGTAATGTATGCCATGAATATGATATATTGAATATATTTAAAGCATCTAGATAGTAGTAAAGCTGAATATTAAAAAGCTATCTTTTCTGTGAGTGTATTTATTAATTATCAGATATATATATATATATATATATATATATATATATATATATATATATATATATATATATATATTAACCTAAATATATATATCAGACCCCACAACCATCAGTCCCCACGAATGGGTGATCACTTTAGCACAATCGTATATCAAGCACCAGTTGGGCAGTCACTTTAACCTAAATCTATATATCAGGTCACTTTAACCCTCACCTATAACCTCCATCTTTTTCACTTATTTATAATTGCCCAGGCACCAATTCTATACAAGATAGAATAAAATTTATCATTGTAAATTGTTCTATGGCTTAGCTCAGTTGAGGTTATAGGATATGGTCTTTATATGTGAGGCCAACAAGGATGATAAAATGTCTATAAACAATAATACTATAAGATTAATTTAAATATGTTCAGAGCATCAATTCAATACCAAAACTATTGCAAAATTGACAATTATTACATTTATTATAGGATAGATAATAATTAGGAACGGGTACCTTTATATCCATATCACTATCTATTCCAAGCAAAGTAAAATGTATTATTGGCATTGTAATACTGAGATTTATTACCACCAGACAAATTAAATAAAACCTGACTTATATTGACAAACTTATATCTTCTGTAACTATGTTATATTAACCAGATGTGTGTGTGTGGAAATGAAGAATCGAATGTAAATAGTCAAGCAATTCATTTGGACTTTTAATTCATTAAAAGTATTTATTTAAAAAAAAATATTTTAAATAAAAGACAAAAGAAATAATTATAATAATAAAAAATATTATTTATGCACATTGATAACCAGTTACATCTCTTCTAAGGTAAAATCAAAATTGACTACTATTTAATATGTTAATCATATATCTATCTTCGAATATGTGTGTTTGATTATATTGTAAACACAATGTATTCATGAAATATATTTTATTAGATTACTTATAAACTTGTATGATGCCACAAATCAATCATCTTTTACATATTATAAAAAAAAATTATTTAACACTTATCTATTATAATCGATGTAAGTCATCTAACAGTAACTATACAAAATAAATAATGGCAGGGAAAATAATAACCAAACACTTATACTTATATGCTTAAGAATTAACGAATATCTCCAAACTTAATCTACATAACCTAATCATCCCTTGACCATCTCTACCCTCAACTCACATCCAATATAACTCTTATATATCGAACTTACAACAGATAAGGTTTTAATTCTTTATTTTCCTTTAAATATACTTCATTAGCTAAATTGCATAATAAATACAACATCTTTAAAATAATAATCTATAGCATTACGCACACATCCGAATATCTAGAATCACGTATTATATAATTTCTAAATCATACAAAATAATAAATTATCATACTCTAATGATAATGAAATTACATTGTTTTGTTTTGTTTATTTTTAAAAGAACACAAAACAAAAACAAAAAAAAATTGCTTATACATCTATTGTAACCAAAAAAAAAAATATTTGTCAATATCCTATTATTACATATTAAGTTTTTTAAAAGAAAATTGAAGGTTGAAAGTTAAAGAAACATACATATTAATTTTAAAAACAATGGTAAATTATAACATAAAAAAAAATGTCTATCCGATTGTTAAGCATAACTTGTTAAGAATGATAAGAGTTTTTTTTTATCCTAGAATTCTGTGAAGGGCGTTAAAAAATGATATTTGCATGCATTGACATTCTTTCATTATATATACATGACCAGTAAAGTTATATGGTAGAAAATGATCCTCTGGTTATAAAATTAAGTAGATAATTTTTTTTATTTTAAATTTTAATTTGCAGAAGATTGATAAAAATGATTAGAATTTAATATTAGGCATTTGGTTTTAGTGTCTAATGAAAAAAGATTGTGCTAGCATTATTTTATACAATTTTGCCATCTTAATATTACTTACTTTTGGCAATATCTTGAAATAAATTATATTACTTATCTTACGTGACATCAATGTATTTTTGAAAAGGTAGCAAACCTGAACCATAGCTTAATAGAAGTTTGGGGCTGATTTTCCTCTCGGTCTATCTCTTCATGGTTTTATTACTCCAGTAGTATAATAGAAATTTTCCATAAATATATCATTAGAATCCTTGCAATGTTTTTTTTTTTAATATTTGTAATACTTTTAAAGAGTTATTGATTCCTTTAAGTTTTTTTTTCTTCTTCCTCAGAGCCTTTTTTTTTTTTTTACTTTCAAGTTTTACACTCTATGTCTTTCTCCACTCATGCCCTCTGTGTTTCTATGACAATCAATTTTGGAAGCTTGCCAGAAATATTATTTATAAAAATTTTAACAATAAAATGTTTAAATATAATAAACATAGTGATAAAAAAAATTATTAAATACTAATTATTAATTTTAGAAATGTTATTTACTATTACAAATAATCTTTATCATTTTTAAAACATAAGATTCTAAGACAATATATAATCAGTATCTTATAAATAAAATATATTAAAGCAAATTCTAATTAATAATATATTTATGCATCTGCCTATTATGACACGTAAATCCTCTACTATACACAAACATCTACCACTAAACATATAGTCCAAAACTCCACCAATCAATATACCCATTTAAAATTTTGATTTTGTTAAAATCCTAACTTCAGCTAGCAAATTACATCACAATTTAAGTTTAGTTTTCCTAAAAACTCACTTTTAAATATTAGATTATATCACAATTCATTTTTCTCAACTACTTACTTTCAGCCATTGTTAACACAAATGTGACCTTCACACATTTCTTTCTGGTGCCAACCTGGAAGGTTACAATATACTGCAGTATATGTAAATAAAAGAAAGCTGTTCAATTTTTGTTACTGTGAAAATATTAATGTATGTATTTATATTTAATTACCAAAAAAATTGGTAATAAGACATAGTAACATTTTACTCAAATTCTGGGATTTAAGTAACATTCATTTCTCTGATAAGTACATAAGAGTGAATTTCAAACTAAAGTCGTTGAACTAATATTTAAACAAACAATGATAGAGATAACAGATTATTGTAAGTAATAAATAAAAGTCAAATAATTGTAAATATTTTAATAAACACACTATTAAAATGTGTGGAAAAGATGGAAAGCTGACTAATTATCGTAAACTGTGAACATATAAGCACCCATATTTCATAGTATAAAAATCTGACTCTCATTTGAAGATCACTTTTATGTATTTCTCAAGGAAACCAAGTTATTATTATAATGTCCTACAAAAGTGATAGCAGTAATTAAAATTAATTTAAAATTACTTTTATATATCTGAATAAAATTTTTCTTTCAAAATGCCAATTATGATATTGGTTCAAAGTGAAATGTATATACAGATGTTTTTACAATTTTTCAATGTTTTGAACTATATTTTTAAAACAATGTTTGGTAATATACAATTTATAACTATCTATCTATACAGTAACCCATCCAGTAATGAACTCCTTGAAATCACAAAAAGCTCAGTAAACTTTAAAGTTCTTAAAAATCACATACTAATTAGTAAAAAATAATAAGTACTAAATAAAAATAATTTGAAATCTAAAATCAAATATAAGCTGTTATACCAATAATAATTACAACATGATTATATAATTAATAATCATTGAGTTAAATATATTCAATTTTAAATTAGTAATAATAAATTTTGTAAACAACAACATGTAATATGTACAAGTATTGTATTTAATATCCTAGGGATCTTGTATATGATTACATTTTAATATCAAGTTCATTATTCATTTTATGTCTAAATTTTTATAATTTTGTGTAGAAGAGATAAAGAAAAACTATATATTTATGAAAATTAAATGCAGAAATATAAAATTCAAGAATTTATAAGTAAATATAAAAATATAGGTATTGATCTTTTTTTAAAAAAGAATTTAAAAAATTATTTGGAAAAATTGTTTTATGTATAGTTAAATGAAAAACAAAAAAACATGCTAATTGAACAGAAGTTAGAATTGATTATAATCTTAATTGTAATCAGAAAATTATTTTATCATTTATTTCAGATGAACTCTATAGAAAGTTAGAAAAAAAGTGTAATTATCTTGAAGAAACAGTTTTTCAAGAATAAAGTGTATTTTGTGAAACTTGTAGACAAGTTTTTGTTAGACATCATACATAATCAATAAAAAAAATAATATTGATATGATTATTTATTTAATTCATTGATTCTCTTTACCATACTCCAAGTACAAAAAATTGTTAAAGAAAAATTACAATGCAACATAAATTAAAAGTTAAAAAATAAAAAAATAAATATAAAAATGACAAGTCAACACAATTTGGCAATAACAACATATCTAAAATAAATATATATTTAGAAAGTATATTGTTTGATATAAATTTCATTCTACCCACATTGAAAAACATCTTTATGAAGATGTCAACTGTACATAATGAATTGTCCCAAAATATAATTTCTCAGCAGTAAAATGATGCCAAACCTTATAGTTAGTAGCTTAAAATGACATCTTTTTTGTCCTAATGTTCTAATAGGCATTTGCTTCGGTTGATCAAAAGCTTTCCTCACTACCTAAAGCAAAGCAATGTACTATGTAAGGAACTCAAAAAAATAAAACTGGTGATAAATCTGAAATGTGCTTAATAATGGAACAAAAAGTGATGTAAATAAATATTCAAAGCTACTATACTAAAAACAAGTCTATACTTTTGGAAAACTATCTGGACAATAAGCCTACTAATTATTAAGTTTGTGATAAGATTTTTTTCATGTATATAAATATAATTGTGCCTGAATTTATTATTTTGTTTTATAAAAAAAAAAAAAAAAAAATATTTTTATATATTGATTTATTTTATTGGGACTTATATTTCAGTCCCCCCCCCCCCATTATGTTTCAAAAACTGAGGTTACAACAATATATAAATAGATGGACTATGTCAATAATAATATTGCATATTATATATTAATAAAAAATAAATATTACAGCTCTTTATAATTTTGTTTTCTACCCTCCTTGGTTGAAAAGAGAAAATCATTTTGATATTTCAATAAAAAGTTATCGTATATCTGTGTGTGCATACAATCATTATTAACAATGTCATCTTAATATATTTTGTGAGTTATGACCCTTAGTATTATCATTTAATTTTTATTTCCATTGGTATTTCAATAGTTTGATTATTTTTTGGAGCATGGTATTGTTTTATTTTGGAAATATTTTGATATTAAAATTGACAAATGCTGATGTATGAATATTAATTATTATTGATAGACTACCTAGTAGAAGCTATACTCCAGGAAACTATTTGGTATATCCTGATTATAAAAATAGCTACTAAATAATGCAAATTTTAATTTAACCTTAACATATATGATTAAAAATTGATGATAATCAGAAAATATATCCTGTGAATCTTAAAAAATCTATTCATGATATATTTCCAAAAAATGAAAATACATTGTTTAATCATGTTATCATTCCATTCATTAATAGACAATTAATATTATATAAATGGGAAAAGCAATGCAGAAGTTAATTATTATTGATAGAAAGATTATTTCAAACTATTCCAATATGTAAACATGATCTGCACTGTGATTGGGTATATAATAAATATAATTAAAGTTATATTGTTAAAAAACTTTTCTTTCCATATCTTATACTATCTTTTTAATTTTTCTTTTGTTACATACATGTCTATATTTATTACTGTAATATAAATGCTGTATCACCATGCTCTAATTATTAACAAATTAAGCATTTAAAGACATCAATACATTTATCCAATTTTATCACATTACAAAATTTATATATGTAATCACTTAATGTTAATAACTGCAGGAACATTTTGTTATCAAAAAAGGCTTGAAATAAGCAGCTGGATAAAAAAACATCTTTATTCAATCTCTACTAAGTTCGTAAATAGATAAAAATTCAGAACTGTGTAAACAATAAGGTCAAGTATAAATAACCAGAATGATAACAGCTTATACAGAAACAACTTTTTCTTTTATGTTTACAAAATAAGATAAATTAATAATCATTTTTAAACCTTAAAACTTTCCAAACTAATATCAAACAATTAAACCAGAACTATAACATTATACTGAAAATCAAATATAAAAAAATATAAACTCACTTGATGTTAATTAATTATTCCAGCAACCCTATCTTGTTGAAAGTGAAAAAAAAAATGTTGCCTTTGTCTCTAACTGCTTAAACCAAGCTTTGTTTAATACGAGTAGTACTGCTAAAATAATTAATGTCAGGTGAATTCTAGTACTGCTAAAATAATTAATGTCAGGTGAATTCATATTGTTATATTTGATTTTCAGTATATTGGTATTGTAGTCAGTTTATATGTATTGTAATAACAATAAAATCATAAATATAACGGTAATTTATTATTGGTATTGTTAAAGAAAACAATATTTAAAATTAAACGATTTAGTTGCATCAAAAGTTTCTTATCAAGTACCCACTATTTTTTGTTGCTGTTGTTAAGGGTAAACAATCCCCTTACTCAAAATTAATGACATCTGATTACTATGGTTATCTCTTAGAAACCATGCATCATTAAAATTTTCCATTATCTGCTTCACATACCCGCACATACACTTTGAACATTTGTTTTCGAACGTCTTACATTCAACTATTTCTAAAATTAACTTTAATATTAACAAAAATATTAATAATATAACTTAAATAATTAAACTTTTTATATAATTTTATTAAATTTTAATCTTATATCTCTCTTGTTCTTTTAAATATATATAAACACATAAGTATTCTTTGACAAATACTAAAATAATTGTCTACATTATTTCAATAATGCTTTTTTTATTATTAAAATAATTTTTCACTTAAATGTGAATAAAAAATTTTCATCTCAACAACTTTCTAAAAAAAAAAATAAACAGTTTAAAATGAAAAACAACTTTACATATGAAACTAAACAGACGTAACAGTTCATTTTATTTTAAAATCAGATTTTAGACTGAAACTATTTACTATTAAAATGAAAAAAGAAAAACCAATTCTTTTAAAATCAAGTATATCTTTTTTTATTATCTGAATTGATAGTGAGGACTAACTATACATTTCTCCTCCCTTCTAAAACTTTTTAAAAAATGTACTAAGTCAATGAAATGAATAATAAATAACAGAGAATTTAATCTATAGTACTGGATATGAATTTGGTAATTTGATTAATAATTAAGTATGTAGTTTAAATAAACAATGATCTATAAAACTGGCCTTCTGATTCAAATAATGTAATTAACAGATATTATCTCTCTTCATCATCATCATTATCATCATCAACCATTATCAATTCGCAGCACGATGAAGGTCTCTCCAAGTTCAATCCATCTTCTACGATCTTTAGCTTTTCTTTTCCACATTATCCCTGCACACTTTCTTATTTCATCAATCCATCTTACACATTGTCTCTTTCTGGGTCTTTTACAATCTCTTGGAATCCACTTTAAGATTTCGTTTATCCATCTATTATCATTTCTTTTAGCAATATGTCCAGCCCAACTCCACTTGTCTTTTATTTTTTTCAATGAGGTCAGTAACACCTGTTTGTTCTCTTATCCATATATTGTGTTTTCAATCTCTTCTTGTTACTCCCAACATGTATCTATCCATACATCCTTGAGTGGTCTGAAGTCTCTGTATTGCTCTTTTATTAAGTGTCCAAGTCTCAGATCCATATGTAAGAACTGGTAAAACACATTTATTAAAATCCTTCCTTTTCAAACACATAGGCATATTTCCTTTTAGTATCAAGTTATTTCTATCAAAAGCACTCCAACCAAGTTTAATTCTATGATTAATTTAATCCATTATGTTTTCATCTGCATTAATAATCTGACCAAGGTATTTGTAGCTATTAACTTCTTCTAACTCATCATAATCAATCTTTATTTTTATATTTTGAGAAAATCCATTAAACATTACTTTAGTCTTTTTAACTTTTATCTTGAGTCCTACTTTCCTATATTTATCTAATAACTTCTGCAATATATGACATTTTAACATTGAAATAGATGCTCAAAGATGACAGATAATTAACAACATATATTATTGTATAATTGACATGTATATACAGTCATGCTTATGTCTTGTTTCCTATGCCAATCAATAACTATTTATTGTTGTATGGTTTGACCAATTGAGCTTCTAGGACATATTTTTTAAAAACAAACATATAAAATAATTATGTATCATAACCAAATCACCATGCTCATCATTACCATTATATAATTTGCCACCCAAATCTGTGGGTCACTCAAAAGATCGTCTCAAAAATGTCATTATATAATTTAGAGCAACCAATTAAGGGCAAATAATGAGTACTTATCTGAGATTAGGATCATATATATTGTAAATGGATATAGAATTATATTTTCTTTCTTGACTTGTACTAAAGTTTATTTTGATAACAGTGGTTTAATATGCAGTAGATCTTGAACCAATGTTCAATATATATATATATATATATATATATATATATATATGAACATATATATATATATATATATATATATAAAAAATGTGTTTTTCAACATGGCAGCTTAAAATACAGTGTACTAGAAAATCAAAGATAGTTTATGTTGCATGACCTAGCAAGTAGTTAAAGAAATCTTATACCAATATTCATTTCAGTCATATAATAAAGTATGTGAATTTCTCCAAATGATGCCAAGAGCTTAAATAAATATGGATATAATATAGTAAATAACTAATCATTAGAGATAAGTTGATGTTGTCTTGTCTTTGTTGTCATTTTTTTGCAGACAACAAAGGGTGGTATAATTGGTTTCATGTTACCAATTGTATTATTAGTAAATAAATTTATTAAAATTTTAATACCATTAAATTTTTAGTTAAAACACAATTTGGAAGATAGTTTGCTATATTAAAATATAACTGGTGAGTGTCATTAATCCTGAAATACTGGGGGCAATACAGATTCTATGAGCATGGTCAAAATTAAAAGAATGTTTCAAGAGATTCTAGTGACACTAAATGCTAATTTAATTGATAGATTGGGTGCCAAATTTAATAAAGCATTAGCTGTCAAGCAGTTATTACGTGTAAAATTGAACAGTAAAATTAATAAAGTGAGGGCTGAAGATAAAGATGACAGTCATATGTTAAGTACTAAGTTGTATGCTAAATTTGATGAAGTTAATGCTGAAGTTTTATTGTTGAGGGAAGAGACCAAAATGAGTCTCTAGCAAAGATGGAAGAATTTGAAGAAAAAATTAGATTAAAGATCCAAGAATTAAATAAAAAATTAGAAGGATTGACAAACAAACTTTCATTAAGAATCAAATCTTAAAATGAGAGTTCTGAAATTTTAGAGCTGGAATGATGTGTTCTGCTATAATAAAGAGAATAATGGAAAATGTGGTTACAAAGTAAAATGCAGTTTCAAAAAAAGTATAGGGACAAGTTTTGATCTAAAGAGTATACCAGAATGAGTATATGTGATTATATACAACTATTTGAAAGGCAAAACATTATGGATAAGATTAGTTCTTGTCATTCCATGGTCAAAGATGGTAAAACAAATGCAAGGTATTTAATCTATAACAATATAAATTCTAGAAATAGTATGCATTGTCCAAATGTAATAAATTATGCAAATTACGAGTCTTTACTTTCTGAAGAACAGCTCAGTCATAGTTTTCTATGATATGCAGAAGCTATTCTTAGCTTAGTTAAAGAATAAATATCCTAATAGAAATTCATGACATTGTTTGTATGATTATGACCTATTAAATACATATCCTATTAAGAAGAAATTGAAGGAAAATGTCATGATAAGATTAAAAGAAATAAAAAATTAAAGACAGTTATCATAATAATTTGTATTTATTTATTACATAGAATCCACATTTTTAAATATTTCAAAAGTTAATTATTTTATTCATGAATTATATGAAAAATGTAGTGATTTTTTTTCAAAATAACCTTTATTTGCACAAAAAGTTTAAATATACAGTGTAATATAGAATTCTAGTTTAAACATCTATTCAGAATAAAATTTGAAAGCATAAGGTTTACACTAATAATATTCATTATTTTTAAAAAAAATATCCATATCTTCAAATTCTTTATTATTATGAAGGGATGTTACAATCTATTATAGTTTTATGCATTTGGTAGAATAGAATGGGCAAAGTTTTAAAATTAGCAAAATAAATTAATGGTACTAAACTTACGAAATAAATTATTAGTTAATAAGGTAGTTCTTGAATTAAATTTTAATCCAATCCAATGTTAGCAACATACAGAAAAACAAATACAAAAAGTCATAACTTTTATGAAGACCCCTTTCGAATTTGCAATAAAATGGGAGTGTTTTTCTAATAGATACTCCTGATGGGCCAAAAACACCTATAATGCCTCTACTTTAAGACTGGTGCATTTTGAAAGTTAATTACATTTCTATAAATCATTCTTTTACTCTCTTTTTTTAATTTTGTAGTAAATTTTTGTGGTAAATATGATATAAATTCTTGTATGTTAAAATACCCTGAGGAGCTAGAGGAAAGTTGTTGTTGGGTTTATTTAAGATCTACTTATTGGATTGTTTAAAAAAATGAATCGTTTCATAATTGGTTTATTAATTTTATTTTATATAAGTGGGAGGGAATATCATGGTTGACTCCATAATGTCATCTAAAAGATATGAGATTAATAAAAGATTATTAAGAGTTTTAATATAGAATCAAATTTATTTGGCTATATATTTTTTATAAATAAGTACCTTGTTTAAATAGTGTTTCCTATTATTAACATTTTATATTAAAAAAAATGTCAAGATAGTTAAATGTATTATAGAGCGAAATAATAATATCAAACGTTGGTTGTTTAAAAATAACTAAAACAAAATTAACATTTATAATATATATATAATTATAATTGAAATAATATTTTTAACGGTTTACAAACAATTACCAACAATCTTTAAATCCGCAGAAGTACTTTCGGTTACTTTCTAACCTGCCTCAACTGCCATAAAATTCAAAAACTAAAAGTGGAAGCAAACGTCATCAATTCAAATTCCACAAATCTCGTATTTTAATGTTAGAAGCTTGTCAATTTATTAAATGCGTTTTATTCCTGTTTATAAAAATTGCCTCTTTAATTTTTCTTTTACTATGGTTTCTCTCTTCGTGAAGAATTTTCACATTTTCAAAATTAAATTGAAATTTATATTTACATGTTTTTTCTTGATCGAAGAAAACTGAAGAAGATATTAAATCGCCATTATTTTTATTTTTTACATGCTTATATAACAATTCATGTTCCTTCAATATTTTCTCAATGCTGCACCTAGATTCAACTAAATATGATAGCATACAATCACAAAAAAATTGATATATGACATTACTTTTTTGCTTGACAGGTATGACATCCTTAGAATTATTAACTAATTTATTAATATTGTTTGGAACGTAGAATGAAACATTAAATACATTCTTATATAAATCCTTAAAAAATTTTACTTGTGGATTTGAAATAAATGGAATAGATATCCATTTTTTATTATTAATCTTCATCTCTTTTAAATTATAATATTTTTTTTTAATTTGACTTAAAGTATTGTTTATTTGTTCCATTTTATAACCAACATCAAGCAATTCTTTGGCAAATAACTCAATATTTTTCAATTTATCACTTTGGTAACGACATAATTTTTCATTCCGAAACAAAAAAGATTTAAAACTTGCCATCTTATGCATCATTTGTACTTTTGATTTACAATTTATATATCCTCTTTTTTGCAATGGCTTAATTATTAGTTTATAATCAAAACTACCCCAAATCCAAAATTAAACAAGACCAGCATAAAAATAATATTAAAACACAGCCTAAGGTTTCACTGCTACAAACAGACTTCTCAAGTGTAAAGAACTACAAAAACTACACAATATATAATATTAAAAACTACCCACAAATCAATTCACTTCCCATCCACCCTTAATATTAAAAAAACTCTTAAATAAGTTAATTGCTTCAGAATAATAAATTTTCAATAATAAAGACTCTTTAATTCTTCTTTTGATTTCATTTCTCTCAAAGAAGACAACTTTAGCTTCATCAAAATCAGTAGTGTGGCCTGTATCTTTTTCATGGACATACAAAGCAGAACTAAGATATCTATTTTTAACTCTACTTTTATGAACCTTTAATCTTTCATTTAAACTCAAACAACTCTGACCTATGTAAACCTTCTTACAAAATAAACAAGGAATAAAATATACTACACCAGGAAGTCTTTCTATCAAAAACTTCTTTTGTATTATTTAATAAATTATTCAATGTAACACCCCTTTTCCAAGCAATTTTCTTATTTCCAAACAATTTTCTATTCCCACGCACAATTTTATAAGAAGACAATTTAAATGGCAAAGAAATAAAATCCTGTTTTTTCTTTAACCTTTACATCCTTACAAATATTACTATTAAATAAAATACTTTTAACAAATTTATCAGAGTATCCAACACTTAAGTAATCTTTATAAAATTGATATTTCTGAAACAAAGCTACCCCACTAGAATTACTTAATTTAATATTCCTATAACAATAATTCCTTAAAGCAGCTACTTTATGAGATACAGACTGATAGCTATCAGGTTTAATAATAGATCTTAATTCTTTACTTTTAACTAAATGGCTGCACAATAAACAATTAGTTTCTACATTTCTAATCACCAAAAGATCTAAAAATTTTAACTTACCAAAATCTAACCCCCCTCCTTCTAACACAAAGTTTATAGAAGGATCAAAACAATTAAACTCATTTATAAATTCCTTCAATTTATCATTCTCAACCACAAATAAACAATCATCATCATATCTGACAATTAATTTTACATATAAACAATTCTTTTTAATAATAAATTCCCCTTCCATAAAACTAATATAAACTGAACATACTAAAGGAGAAATAATATAACCTATTATCCACCCTTCCTTAATCTTATAAAAATTACTTTTATAAGTGAAATACATAGAATCTTCCAATAACAAAAGCAAATCTTTAATTACCTTAATTTTATTTTTTGATAAATAACTTTTCTTAATCAATACAGACAAAAGAACATCAATACTGCTTAACCTATTAACAGACTGATACATATTCTCAATATCTAAACTTCCAAATACCCAAATATTTTCCATTTTAAAATTATTAATCTTATCAAAAGCCTCAAAAGAAGAAGAAACTGTGTACTGACCAAAATCAACAAATTGTTTTAAAAAATTATTCAAGAATCTAGAAATACCCTCTACAACACTACTTGTAAAATCAAAAATAAATCTTAAAGGAAAACCATCTTTATAAGTTTTAATATTCACAAACATCTTAGCTGATGTAAAATCATTAGGATGGTATTTTAAATAATCTACTCTATTAAAATTTTTTAAATTAACCATTTTCTTCATAATATCTATCAATTTTCTTTTAATCAAATTACCTGGATCTTTATCTAACAACATATATTTACCATTATTTAATTCTCCATCCATTTTCTCTTTGAAATCATCTCCTTTCATAATAACAAACCTACCAGCTTTGTCTTCATGAGAAATGATTACATCATTAGCAATTAACCTATTCTTAAGATGTTTATTCTCAGCAAGTAGCTGCTTAAAGGAATTATTGTCATAGGAATATTAAATTAAATAATTCTAGTGGGGTAGCGCTTTGTTTCAGAAATATCAATTTTATAAAGATTACTTAAGTGTTGGATACTCTGATAAATTTGTTAAAAGTATTTTATTTAATAGTAATATTTGTAAGGATGTAAAGGTTAAATAAAAACAGGATTTTATTTCTTTACCATTTAAATTGTCTTCTTATAAAATTGTGTGTGGGGATAGTAAATTGTTTGGAAATAAGAAAACTGCTTGGAAAAGGGGTATTACATTGAATAATTTATTAAATAATACAAATGAAGTTTTTGATAGAAAGACTATTCCTGGTGTAGTATATTTTATTCCTTGTTTAATTTGTAAGAAGGTTTACATAGGTCAGAGTAGTTTGAGTTTAAATGAAATATTAAAGGTTCATAAAAGTAGAGTTAAAAATAGATATCTTTGTTCTGCTTTGTATGTCCATGAAAAAGATACAGGCCACACTATTGATTTTGATGAAGCTAAGGTTGTCGTCTTTGAGAGAAATGAAATCAAAAGAAGAATTAAAGAGTCTTTATTATTGAAAATGTATTATTCTGAAGCAATTAACTTATTTAAGAGTTCTTTTAATATTAAGGGTGAATGGGAAGTGAATGGATTTGTGGGTAGTTTTTAATATTATATATATTGGGTAGTTTTTGCAGTTCTTTACACTTGAGAAGTCTGCTTGTAGCAGTGAAACCTTAGGTTGTGTTTTAATATTATTTTTATGCTGGTCTATTTTAATTTTGGATTTGGGGTAGTTTTGATTATATATTGAATAGTTTAGCTTTATGCTTGTAATGTTTATGTGTATATATATATATATATATATATATATATATATACATAAATATGTATATATATATATATATATATATATATATATACACACTCCTATATCATTCATTATATTTTAATTTTGTCAAAAGGGATATATTGAATTATTTATTACCACTTTGATTTTGGTATTTTTTCTTCTTTCTCTAAATAAGATATAAACTGATCAGAGTTGTACTTTTAATGTTAAATCAATGTTTTGTATTCCAGAAGAGAATCAATGAATGTTTTTGTCGTTGTTGGAATTCTTCTTGTATTGCAATCAGACAAAAGCTGGTGGTTCAGTCCTTTCTCTTTACCAAAATAATTGAAATTTCACTTAAGTTGTTGTTGACCAAAAGAATTTCAGATAAGGAAGATAAACTTGGGAAACCTGGGATTGCCTCCACTCTAACTGCAATTTGCCATTTCATCTAATAAATTCTCATGCAAGAACAACAAGGACCAAGATCCAGGCAATGTCCATTTTATTCCTCAGACATCAGATAACTTCCAAGTTTTCTTGGCATCAATTGACTCAGAACAGTCTTTAAACCCTTGGCTTCATAATGAAAGAAGGATACACTAAAGACTTTTGCTTTAATCTGCTTTCAAAAAAAGAGGAAAAGTAAGAAATTATCATATATAGAATGTTGAAAAAGAAAGAGAGGGGACAATAAAAAAGTTAAAAGTTGTAATTTGATTATATATATATATATATATATAATAAATTACAATATATATATATATATTGAGCTGACATTTTAAGTCAGCTCATATATATATATATAAGCTCACATATTTATAATTTCATCATAGATATTTTCCGAAGTTAAATAGTTTGTAAAATAAAAATTAACAAATGATTTTAATTTAATGGGAAGGGTAAAATCTTAAACTTTTATTTTTGCTATAAATTTGAGCAATTTTTAAAAAAAAAAAAAAAGAAAAAAAGATAAAATATAATTTATTGTCAAAAATGTTAAAAGTGTTTAATTAAAAGGAAGAAAACTCGAGAGATAAAAGGGTGGGGAAAAAAAAACAAAATTAGATTGTTGGTAGTAAGTAGACTCTATTGTTGAAACTTTCACAAACTAAAAGTATTTGGTTAATAATTGCTATTACGCTAATTAAAAAAAAAAGAAAAAAAAAGATAAGAGAAAGAGAGATAAAATCGCTTTTAGAGTAAGTCAGTTGACTTGAGAGACCAGCAAGGACAATAAAAAAAAAAGAGAGAAGCTGTGCTCCGAATCAAAAATTATTATAGAAATTTATTTTGCGGACTCTTTTCAAATGCATAGCGACTAAAGCTATCAAAACCTTCCCCTTTGGGGAATTGGCCGCCACTCCATCTGAATGAAGCTACCAAAAGAGTCAAGGAATGGAAAGAAATGTATATTGCTAGCCGGACAACCAAAGGAACACCCATGGACACACCAGAATTCTCATATACAAGGACAAAGGCACAACAAATGGAATGTGAATCTATGAAAGTCAGGCTACTTCACTCTGATCGATCAGGGTAATTATAAACTTTTCAATTAATGCGAACTTTAGTTAAAGCGTAATAGAACTTTATTTTTGATTTATCTTTCGTTTGTTATATTTGTTACGAATGTTTCAACAATAGAGGTGGGGAAATAAATTTATTTAATATTGTAAACTATTTATATGTTAATTCGCGTTAAATATTTTTATGAAATATTGGTATGACTATGTTAAATTATTTAATATCTGTTCGACCTAGAGGGTAACAACAGGGTGAGGGTATAAAAGTGCACTGCCAAGCAACAGAGAACCTTAGGGCGTTACTTGCTTGTTAGCAGAAAATAAGGGAAGTGTTGAAAGTATAAGAAAACGAAAGACACTTATACGTTCATTTTAAGTTTTTGCAAGTTATTTATTTACCAAATAAAGTGGGGTTTAAAAATAAACTTCAGCAAAGATTATATACTATCAGTCATCTTTATATACATGCCTGCTAAAATCCGCAGTATTAGTGTCGGCGCGAGTAAATCCATGGTAGATATTTGGGAAGAATACTTAGAAAGTTAACAGTTTGAAAATCAGAAATTGTAAGTCAGTTCTCTCTGGATTGGGCAGAAATATAATGTTATTAATAATAATAAAGGAAAGTTTTTTTTGTATCCAACGTATATGTGAATTCTTTAATTATTTATAATAATTAGTTAGTGTCCTTAAGTGAAAACCCCTGTCAGATTATAAACAAATTTGTAATCGGTGAATCGCCATTCGAAAATAAATAAGACCAGGTTTACGTAAAGCTTCGTGGCCAGGTTCCAAGAGAGAAATCCTTGGTGGCGCCCTCGGTGGTGATTCTAATAATTAAGATTCAGTTATTAGGGGAAGGAAAAGAAGTGTAGTGTCACAATATATATATATATTGTGCCAGTCAGATTTGTATGTTCAAGTAACAAGATCTAGCATCTAGGCAAAAGTACCTTGAATCCAATCATGTGCAAGATACCCAGGTCAGGAACACTCATGAACTTTGCCCTATTTGCCTATTTCCCATATCTATAACATTATGACCAACAATCCCAATGACATCAATTTAATTTACTTCTCACCACCGGCATCGCTCATCGGAGACACAAAAAGACTCTAGGCTAAACTTTAATGATAGACTAACTTAACAACTAGTTATATTTTATGAGCAATGAAGGCTGTGACCTAGCATATTAATTATGTATTTAGCGGAGATCATCTAGTCAAATTGAGCATAAGTATTAACTTAAGATATTAACTTAACTAAAAGAAAGCAATGGTTCGAGAATTGATATATATATTTAAGGTTTATTAATAACAAAAATTATGCTGGGTTATTTATCCGACATTAGCCTCATAAGTATTATATATATTTAATCCATATTTAACAATAACATGATATTTGTGGCTATGTCAATAATATTGAAGCTGGAAATATAGTACATATTTCTGCTTCACCTAGTGCCAATGTCATCATCACTAGTCTGGGTTTAAACCCCATTCTTATTAACTGACACCCATCTCATATTAGGTGGTAGTATATTTTAAGCAATATTATAATCTTTTATATTTCATTAATTTTATTTTATAATTAAAACTAACCTTTTTATGATAGTTTATTTATTTTGTATTTGTAAAAAATGTATATTGTGTTTATTTTGTTAAATCGAATTAAACCCTGGATATCTATAAAATGTTACTAATATTTTAAATTCTTTTATTAAAATTCATTTTTCTTCAATTAATCAGTTGGTAACATTTTATATTTATCTTTTAATTAATGTACATTAGAGAGTCAATTATTTCAACAATGTAATATTTGCAAGAAATGTTTTGTAAATTTCTGCTTAAGTTTATGTCAAATATGTCTGAAAGTCATTGTACCAAATTCCTAAAAATTTTCTGAATAAAATCTACATTTTTGTTAATCTAAACCTTAATTAAATAGATTTTGTTAGTACAATGACTGATAAACTTAATATGCTTGTTGTTGTTGTTTTTTAATTAGCAAATCAACCCTTGGGGCATGTTCATGCAGAGTTAGAGATTTTCCCTCCAAAGCAAGCAACATCCTCACAGAACTGCTTAGAGCAGTTACAATTGGTGGAGGTCAGTGTAGATTTAATCCTTTAGATAAAGCCAGATCACATAAATAGTGGATCTTTGATAATTGAGAAGGATTATTGAGTTTACTGAAGTGATTAATATATATATATATATATATATATATTGAACCGAGTTCAAATATGTGTATTCGAAACACTGGCCTCTTAGGCAGAGAAAAACATACTCGGAGAGTATGTATGCCCAAACGATAGCTATAAAATATATAACTAGAGTTACATTTCCAGGACATAACTTCTTCTCGACTGTTGAGTTCAACACCAAGTTCAAAGCACTTTTTTTTGTTTGTGTATAAACACGGGCGCCAGCTATCTATTCAAGGATGAATAAATAATGCACTTTGAGTAATGGCCACTAACTCAATGCCTAAATCCACGACTAGCTCAGCTGTTTGTAATCACTAATAGATTATACATAATTAGTGGTTAAAAGACTTGATAAAGAATTGTAAAAGGAATTTATAAAAAGAATTGTAAAAGAATTGATAAAAAGAATTGACCGACAAATAAAGTTTAATTTTAAAGATAATTTATTAACTAACATTTATTTACTAAATTTAAACCTTTTATAATTCTATTAAACACACGCATATTTTAAATTAACATTTCTAAATAGTTTAAATATTCCTATAGAATTAATAACAGAACTAATAAATATTGATATAGTGATCATGCACATATTAACTCATGCACACACATAATAATGATAATAAAGAACTACATAGCATTTGAAATTTAATCACACACATCAATAGTTCATTTATGTATGATATACAGTTCATATAATTAGACTCTTGAAAGATTCGTACAAATTAATGAAATGCAATGGCTATTACAGTATAGAACAAAATAAGCAAATGTTTTTACCTAGGCTTTTGAATGTAGACATAGAATTTTGTTCTCTTTGGTGGCTGCTTTCAGTGAGGATATTTCCATTATGAATGCTTACCAGCCGGCTGGGACTTTTCCTTGCTGAGTTTCCCGATTTTCACGATTATTACTATCGGAGACAAATAGATACTGACGGAGATTTTCTAAGATATTAAGCTGACATTGTTTCACGGGCAGATATGCTGTTTTCTCGGACATCTGGGCTGGAGATAAACATGCATTCCCAAGATCTTCTCAACACTGCATTTTGTTTGTTAACTGCTCAATTAATTTCTGAACTGCACTACTCAATTACTTTGTGAGCTGATTGTCTCAACTGATTGTCCGATAAAATATTTAGTATTTATACCAATGAAGTGTTTTCTTTTCAATATCCTCTGGCAAATATCTGTTGTTGGAATTCTTTATCAATTAATTCTTTGATAAACGTGTTTTGGAAGATTGCTTAATTAGTAATAGCCATGCAATAAAATGTGTTGTTTTATTTTATTAATAGCCATTGCCGTGTTTTTAATGATAATCTTCTTTTATTTCGCATACATTTTATTTATTTACAAATCGCACATATATACGCACATATATTTTTAATACAATTTACTATTTAGTTCAACATTATTTTTTATTTAATTAAACTTGAATGAAAAGAGATTTGTATCTTTTAACTTTTTAAATTATATTTTTACGAATACTAATAAAACTATTTGATTTTTATCCTTTTCTAAAACAAACTGTAATAAACTCTTCAATGTTTAATTTTATGTTTTTCTTAGATAAAATTATATGTGCCTATATCAATATAGGTACAAGATATATATATATATATATATATATATATATATATAGGTACCTATATGATATATATATATATATATATATATATATCATGCCTAAAGAAATGACAGGGTGAAAAGATCGGTTGTTTGCTTCTCAGAGGTCTGTTCCACCAGCCCATCCATGCCTTTCCAGTGCTTTAAACATCTAGACAGAGACTGTCTGTGTTGAGAAAGCATGAAATGATCTGACTGTATTAACTGCCTGTATTAACTAATTGATTCTGAGGTAACGTCCAATTCACAGCAAGCCATTGATTTTATTTTACTTGTTTTTAAAATCAATATTAATTTATATTTTATATCTGTGTAATGTTTATATGGCTTGGTTTAAAATGCGACTTTTAACCCTTTTCCCGCCTCTTATGAAGCTCCTCATCGACATCTGACGTCACTCTAACTCTGCCAGTTCTTATGCTAAAATATTCGTTAGACAGGTATTGAATAGGTTTTTAAAAGTTCTGTAAGATGGTGCCCTCTTCCGAATTATTTTACAAGTAAAAAAAAAAAAAAAACACATTTAAACCTAAACAAAGAAAGAACATTACTTGTGATTGGTTCTTAGCATGCTCTCAGCCAAAAAAGACATTCTGATTGGCTGGAAAGAACAAAGAAACCGCCTGATCAAAGAAAATAAAGAAAAACGCTGAGATTTTCATTTCGAATATGATTTAAATTATTATAAAATAATATTTTGAGAAATTAAAATTATTTTCAGAGAGAATATTAAAAAAACAAAATTATTTTCGAAAAATATTGAAGATTTTAGTAAAAATATTTAAGATTTAGTAAAAAGAAATATTTACTTTTCTATAACGTAAAAGTTGACCTTTTTGTTTATATTATAGCTTTTATGTTGCCGAAATTGAATATTTTAGAATAAATAAATAGCAATTTATTTTTGAAAGAACTTTCGTTCTCTTCATAACCTGAAAAATTAGTAATATACTTTTTATAAATGTATCTGAGTTGAATTTAATATTATAGGCGAATATGTTTTAACAATAGGCTTTGTCTTCAGTTTGTGAGTTGGCCAATTAAAAGATTTGATTTTTACCTCATACAACCAATAATATAATTAGCGGTTTTAGGGTTAATTTTATTCAATTTAAAATATAAATTCTTATAAAATCTTACATTATTTTGATGTGGCAAATTAAATTAATTTTTGTCGGTTTGTTTAGATCATTTGACTTACTGAAATTGCCAAATACAAAATTCAATGAGCTATTAACTTTAAATCCTTCCCCTGTTATTTTTTTTAGCTTAAAAATCATTACAAGAGACTTACTTCCTGAAAATTAATTAATAGAAAGCTCATTTAGTTTTATCATATATAAATTTATTTGAATGATTGAAATTATTTTAAAAGTATCTTACTATTACCTCCAATTTAAAATAGCCCTGTAATTATTTCTGAAAGAATAAATAATTTTAGTGAATCAATTAAGTAAAATGTATCATAGAATTTTATCAGTATATATATATTTCATACATATATTTTATTTGTCAGAAAATATTAAAATTATGATTTACAATTTATTAGTTTCATATTTAATGCCCGTCTATCTTAATTAAAAAGTCTTATTTTGTAATCTTTAAGAACTTATTAATAAATGAAATATTTGTGAAGTGTGGAAAACAATTTATATTTTAGTTAATTCTTTTTTTTAATATATATATTATATTTATGATTCATTCATTAGTGGACTAAGGTTTGTGGGGACTTTCTATCGATGTCAGGGAACTGATTATTTTAATCAGGAATTCGTTTAATAATTTTGTTAGTGATACACTATCTATTTATATATATCTGAGGCATTATGTATTTATAGCTATAAACAATCACTTATTATTATTGTTTTGCTTTGCTAATCACCTCTTAGGACCTTCGGAATCTGACCAGTTCAACCTTTTACATTCCCTCAAAGTTGACATAGTTCATACCAAGGGATCTTTTCGAGCATTGCCATTAAGATGTACATGCACAACAAAATATTATTATGATTATTTAGAGACATTTTTGGCTGGAGGGCTAGCATTTCTCATCATCTAGTTGTATTTACTAGGAAATTGTCTTTAGTAAAGCCACCCAGAGGTTCATAACAGACTCATTTATTTTGTTGTAACCTATAATAGCATACTGCCTTCTTTATCATTTTATATCTTTATTTAGCAAACCTGAAAGGCTCTCTGCCATGGTGGCACGTGCTTCACAAAAAAAATTTCATAATTAATTAAATCTGACTGTATAATTGTCAATTATTTATTTAAGAACTATTTTGTTTCCCACACTCATCATATACAAATGATTTTAAATGTAATAGTGTTTTAAATGCCCATCTTTCATATTTTGTAATATATATATATATATATATATATATATATTACAAAATATGAAAGATATATATATATAAATATATATATATATATATATATATATATATATAAACAGATTTATTGGTAATATCTTATTTTATTGCTGATTGGTTTTGGACGACCAATTAACAAACTTTTACATTGTTTGTCAAAGCCGCACCAAAACGAATTAAAGAAAATCACCAAGTTGTATAAACAAAGACTACTTACTTTGAAATAAATTCCTTAATAAATTCCTATAATATTGTTCTGTTAAATAAGCTTAGTTTGTCATCACTCCCAATCTCTAAGGTTAATTACTCTATTTATTTAAATATTTCTTTGATTTAAATTCACTTCTTTGTAATATTGCCATAAAGAATTATCATTATTATGGTTCAAACCATTAATAATCAATCAAATCATATCTGTACCATTCTGCAATCATCAGAATCCATTAAATCATTAAATTTTCATATTAACCCTTTATTATTTTGAGTCTCTATGTGAACCATAACCTCCAGCTGGGACGGAATAAAACCAAGCACTGCTAGTGTCATCACAAATGTTATCCATTAGTCAGAGAGGCAATAGTTTAGGCAAATAGGTTAGGATTCATCCTTGTCCTGTCATATGTATCTTGTGCATGGTTGGATTCAATGTACTTTTGCTTGGATTATTGGTCTTGTTGAATGAATACACGATTTTGACTGGCACAATATATATGTGTGACTTAATGAATTAGCACTATTGGAATACATTACTAGAATACTATTACACCCCCAGAGAGACAAAAAAAGCATTTACTTGATTTAAAAAGAAAATAATTTTACAAGCAGACATTACATTTGGTTATATTCCACATCATTATTAATTTGAGTTATAAATAATTAATGAGTGGGATGGATAATGAATAATTATATAAATGATACTAAATCTATCGCATTGATACATATAGTCAACTAATGAAAATATGTCTGTTTAAAGAAATCATCTCATTATGGCTTATGGCTATTTCTGGGTGACTAATAATACACTGAAGGGTGGTGCATGCATGGTGGCAGATTGGGGTGGTCCAATTATGGATCCTGGAGTGTGCTTCATGAATTTTAATAATGAAGTTGACCGATTTCCTCTGCAAACATAGGCAGGGTCAGCATTGAGTCGAGGGGTGGTCGGGTATGTCTTTATTGGGCTGGATTTTCCAGACGATTCCCATATAAAGCATGCTCATTTGACCAAAGGTGTCCACAGGATGGTTTTACAGCCTGGTTTCTAGAACACAGAGAATGATGATGGGGCTCGACTTAGCAAATATCTCCATGTGAGAAAGAAGCACAAACATATATAAACGAAGTGGCCTATATGCACTCAACGCTTAATAACATAATATGACTATAGCTTTAAAGACTATCTAAACAGATTTACTGCCCATAAATTATTAAATACTCAGCGTAATTGTATGGTTTCCTTGTAAACAAACATGGATAATAATTCTAATTAAATATAAACTAAGATCTGAAGATCCCTCCCCCCTCTTACATTATTTTATTTAATATTATTCATTACTTCCCACACATTTAATAAATCTCAATCTTGGTTACTAAATGCCCTTATGAAAATACATAAATTAATACAAAATAAATGGGTGGTGGTAATAGCTATGATGGGGTTTACATATATAATATAAGTTAATAATAAGAGATAGTGCATTATTTAGAAAGGAAAATATAAAAAACAGATGTCAATCTGTTTTTCTACAGTAAACATAAAAATATAATTAGTTTGTTTATCTAAAATCATGAGCACCTGGGCAAGTCGAATAAGACTTGTTTTGATTAAGTTATACGTTAATTACTCAATAAATGATGGGTGGGGAAAATGAAAATAAATTATATGCTTGCGATTTTAGAATATTATCGGCATTTCTTTTAAAATATAAATACATAAATCTAAGTGAGAATTGTTTGCCGCTTGGAAATAAAATAAAACATTTTATAAGAGGCTTAGTATTGATTAGTTATATAGAGTTATAAGGATTACATATTTTGAAGACATTTAATATAGATGATTAGAAAATATAAACAATACAGAGAAGGCAGGATTTAAGAATTACGAGCGGTCAAAATTCTTTTACCTTGCTATTTGGAAGAGCAATTTTACTACGAGTCAGTCCATTGGTATTGTTTCACTAGATCTAGGGTAGCCTTATTCTATAGTAGTTAGCATTTCACTTTCATGGAAAAATATATAAAGTTCATCAGTATGGAATGCAGAGCTTTGCTTATGGGAAACGTATATTAGAACGGAGGGAAAAGGCGAAATTTCCCCTACTCATGGCACATTGAGTGAGAATCAAAACTGGTGTGGAATATGTATAGCAACATAATTATTTTATGGTCTCTTCTCTTCTGTGGAATAAAATCCAGCAGTATATATATACTTTTATTTTGAAGATGTAACTTAGCAACTACTGCTGGACCTGAGGCGGTTTAAGCACTTAAGGTTCATCTGGAATAGTTTGACCGGATACACTTATATAGTAAGATGTTTGAAACAATGCAATTTTGTTATCAGTTTCTCGAACGATTGTTTTAAAATAAATCTTATGATTTTAAAACAAGCTAGCATTGACAAAATTTCCACTAATGGGTTTATTTTATTATTACAAAATCGTAATCTTTTATTTTTATCTAAGGTATCTTCCGGGTAATTGTTTTTCGAGAGACTTTTTAACAAGATTGCATCATTTCTGGCTACAAAATTACATATGAAAAAATAATAAGTTTTATATATGATACCTTATATATAATATAACTTTACAAATTTATTAGCAATCTACTACACTGAAATATATATATATATATATATATATATATATTTCAGTGTAGTAGATTGTGTATATGGGCATGATATATATATATATATATATATATATATTAATCATGCCCATATACACATGAGAATATTATTAAATAAAATATTTTAAAATTAAAATACATAAGTGTCTACATGATTTTTTATTATACTAAGCAAAAGAAATATATGTAATAGATATGTATATGTGCATAAAGACAGGTTTGAATATAGTTAGATGGTAGGAGATTGGATGTGGGCTGTAAAACAGGATCTGAGCATCAGATATCTGTTTCAATATATATATGCAGTTTGTGTGTACAACATTGACAAAAGAAATAATCTCTCAATAATATTTTTTTTATTACAAGCATATCAAATTACAAATGAATGGTTAAATTTTATTTATATGCATTGACAATCTATATCTGGAGTCTATATATAATATAGGGGATTTGAACACAGACTTACAAGCTTTCTTCAACATCCACTCTATCTCATACAATCAGTAAATATGATCACATACATGTGAAAAATGCAAATGATCTCCAATATAATAATATTTTATGTTAAACCAGCACTGAGTGGGAGATGATGATCAGGACCAATTGATGAGTGCGGCTTCAGTATGAAACACGTATGTTGGAGGTAATTTATCTTTTTCCCAGGTGTACGTCATATGTATTGGTTATATGACATAAAAATAAAATGGATGGCTCAAGTAAGCTTGTAACTCTCTGTTCCAGTCCCCTATATTAAACCGTTGTTTGTCTTTATAAGATTAAAGTTGGTTTAATAAATCACTTCCAAAGTTGACCAAATTAATGTAGATTATTCTTCTAAGATTTAATTGCGGGAAAAAATATAATTGAAGTGATGTGTTAATAGATTTGCTTTACATTACAGACCGAATATTTTATTATATTCTTAACATAAGAATGTGTAAATTCTCATATATCAACACTTGATATAAATAATTCTTAGTTTTTTTTAAACATGTACGTGTGTGCTTAGCTTGAGGATATTTTCATTACAGATCATTATTGGAGATTTATTATGAATAATGTTGGTTGTTCCTAAAGTTAAAAATATTAAGATTTAAAGATAAAAAATAATATTCTCATATGGAAACATATATATATTGATTAGATGGTAAATTATTAATATAGATTACAATAATGATTTATGCTTAATCTTATTAAATTTACAAGATTTCAGTGATTTGTAATAATTTTATGAGTCATTATATCTATATACGTGAATATCTTGATATTTTAAAAAAGAGAATCTTCATTATTAATATATATATACGTTTTAGTGTTTTTCAAGTATGTTTAACTTTTTTTTCTTAATTAAAGTTTTGTTTTTTAATCCTACTTAATATTTTCTTTGAAGATAAAATTACACTTGCTACTTAAACATATTTGGTCACTTAAATGTTAGTGACATGTCTTTATCTAAAATACTCTGAGATATAAAATGCTGATATTATAGTTTCATATAATAATAATTTATCTGTATCACAATAAAATAACCAAAGCTCCAGACTAAATTCATAAAAATAATATCGTTATTACAATCTTAGAATACATATAATGTTCATGCTCTTGAATTTGATTAATAATGTAGTATGTAGTTTATATAAACGATGATCTATAAAACTGACCTTCCGATTTAAATAATATAATTAAGAGATGTTATCACTATTATGTGATATTTTATTATTGAAATTAGATATTAAAAAGGAAATTAGATGATCAAAGATGATAGATATTTAACTACATATATTGTTGTATAAGTTAGTATGTTCATAGAGCCATGTCTATCCTATGTCTTGCTTTCTATGCCAAACAATAATCCTTTATTTGTTGTATAGTTTGAACAATTAAATTTCCAGGAGATATTTCTATAAAAATATATTGAATAATTTGGCATTATAAACAAGCCATTATGCCTTACGATTATAATATTTAATATTTTGAAGCTAGTATTTTTTTTAAATACTATTTTTTTACATGAGGTTTTTTAGGTCAACACCAGAAGTGGACCAAACCAAGTGGAGACCCCAAGAGGTAAAAATTTTGGGGCTCTCAAACTCAAGTTAGAAAAAAAATGTCAAGTAAACTCTCATTAAGTTATTAACAAAAAAAAAATAATCAAAAATTGTAAAACATAATATGTTAAATAAATTTAAATAAAAACATATTTTTTACATGAATTTTCTTGGTTTATTTTTTGCAAATTCGTCAATTATTTTTGTAGTTTAATTCGGCTTAAAATTTCCTGCTCTATATGTAGAATGGCCATATTATTTAATCTTTCTTCTCCCATAGTACTCCTTAAATAATTTTTTGCAGCTTTAAAACAGAAAACTATTTTTCTCCTGACACATTAGATAAGGGAATATTTTTTTTAAAATGTAAATAATATTTCAACATTTGGAAATATGCAAGACAATTCTTTGCGCACTCAATAGATGTCTAGTGTGGTTTTTAGGTGATCATTTTTTTTTAGAAATATTAAAAAATTGTAAAATTCATCTTAAAAATTACAAACATCAATGTCATCACAAGTTAGTAATTACACAATGTTTTGAGTAGTATTATTCTCCACTCTCTTTCAGGGATTGCTGGCCTATATTTACAGTGACAATATTCGCTTATAAATTAAACTCACACCTATAGATTCTTGAATATAGAATTTAGGGCAACACTCTAACCAATAGAGCTATTCTGTCAATGTCATTTTTCTAAATATCCTTAAACTTTTTTAACACGTTTTTTTTTGTTCTATTGAAAAAATCGATCAAGAATATTGATGTTATTGGAGAATTGATTGTATACAAAAAAAAGACATTTTCTTTGAATTTTAATGAAAAGACATTTTAAAAACTCGAAGACTCCTTAGTATTATGTGGCTCTACATGGCTACTTAGTACACTTACTGCATAATCCACCTCTGGACTCAACATGTTAATGATTGTATTGTATTTCATTTCAGATTTTTTTTATTCTTGGTTGGATTATTTAAGCCTGTTAGATACTAAATTAATTAATGTTAGATAATATAGTGTTGAATAAAAATAATAAATATGTTTAAAAACCTGAAATAATGTATATATATATATATATATATATTATAACGTTTTCCGTTTTGCTAGGCCTCTACAGGCTAATATAAATTGCGCGTGAGTTGATCAAGCTATGTTAAAAAGAAGAAAGTTGTATTTCGATTTCTATTAAAAACATAGCTATATTTTCTGATCAACTCAGCCTTGTAATTGTTGAGAATTATGCTATCGACTACATCAGCTTTTAATTTATTTGAAAGGTGCCAGAGTTCTGCAAGAACCCACTGAACTGTCACATAGCATCTCGAAAATTAAAAAGCAAAGATATTTTTAAGCTAATCGGTATTACATCATACCGTAACGAGAATTATTTTTTTAAGATTATTATTCCTGGGCTTATTCAAACATATTGGCAAAGGTAAATTACATTCTTAAATCTTCTTAAACTAATAATAAATTTAATAATAAAAAATAATAACTATTACTAATAATGCACAAATGAAAATTGGTATTAGAAATATTTTTTATTATAATAGATTAAAAAATAAAATTTGAAACGCAATTATTTATCAAATAAATTGGAGAGAACACAATTCAGACGTGAATCAATTAATAAAAAACAATTTTACAATTACAGCTCACTTCCAAATTTCTTCTAGAAAGTTACTAAATAATGAATGTCTCTTGCACAAGAAATTTAATGTCTCTATCGGGATTGTTTAAACATACTTTTAGAAATTGTTTGAAAATGTTTAATTTGGTCACAATCAGGAGTAATGAAGCATTACTTACCGGTAAGTTTTGTGAATTCAGTAGTAGATAACTATGCATAGTTTTTCGGGTTTGAATTGAGCTCACAGCCTTTGATTATTAGTTGATCTTGGTGCTGGTTCCATAGGCTAGTCGCGTAAGCTTCTCTGGTGTCCATCGGTATCGATGTCAGCTAAAGCTCCAGTCTACTCTTGTATGAATAACTTTTTCATCGTAGAGTGGTCTGGATTCTTTAATCCAAAACCAACCAAAAGAATATCAGCTAAACCAAGACGTTCCTCCAACAGAATCCCTCCTTTTTATACCAGAGGTCCAGTTTTCAGACTTCTGCGCATGCTATTATCGTGGCATTTTTTGGTTCATAATTTTGTAGATTCTTTATAAAATTTATATTATAAAGTCTTTATTTTTTTCAGCATAATTCTGCCATCTTTAATTAGTTGAAATATTTTTACTTTCTCTTATCTAGATTGGTAATTTGTGTCTTTTGTTCTCTCCAATTCTACTTTTATTTCTAATTACATTAAAAAAATACGAAAAAATAATTTAACTTTCACTGTACATTATTTTTTTTAAAAAAAATTAGTCAAAAAAAAAATCTAAATTTACTTTTATTTTTTAGCTTTTATCAAATGCCAATATATTTGCAACGTATATAAATAAACATTACAATATATATATATATATATATATATATATATAAGAATAATTAAAAAATAAAACATCTTCAAAAATGTATCACAGTGATTAACAGATGATAAATATAAATTAGATAAAAATACAAAAAGGTTGTAGTAAACTAAATATTTTAGATGTGCAAAATAGTGTAGTAAAAATTAAGCTATATATATATATAATTAGTTTCCAACCAGTAACCACCTAAACATTCACAGTAAATATAGCAACCAATATTTCTAACTGCTATCAAGGCAACCTTCACACCTATATATATATACCCGTGCAAATCTTCGTTTTAACATATATATATATAGCTCGCAAGATAAGCTCTTAAGATTTGAAAATATTCTCAACCCAGACCAATTTCTGCTTCTGCCAGGATATTCAAGCATTAGATTAAAAATACCAGGTTAAGCTCAACACATTATCTAATGCATAACTATTGAGTAGAAAATCTGAAATTGTCAGACATCCATATGTCTTCCAATCCAGCTATCTAACTCAAATAGCCATATAGGACTCAACTAAGTTCAGATACACCATATATTATTAGCTTTAACAATATAAAATCACCAAAGCCTTAATAGCAAAAAATACAATGACAAAGAAATCAAGTCAGATGTTACATGATTTAACTTAATAAGCTTGTATTTACAAATGTTATATATAGAGCTCACAAAATATGCTCTCATGAAGCTTTGAGAATATTCTCAACCCTAGACTGGTTTCTACTTCTGGCACCATCCATGAGGTGCCAGGAAATTCAAGCAATTGATTAAAAATACCAGGATAAGCTCAACACATTATCTAATGTATAACTATTGAGTAGAAAATCTGAAATTGTCAAACATCCATATGTCTTTCAATCCAGCTATCTAACTCAAATAGCCATATAGGACTCAACTAAGTTCAGATGCACCATATATTATTAGCTTTAACACTATAAAATCACCAAAGCCTTAATAGCAAAAAATACAATGACAAAAAAATCAAGTCAGATGTCACATGATTTAACTTAATAAGCTTGTATTTACAAATGTTATATATAGAGCTCACAAAATATGCTCTTAAGAAGCTTTGAGAATATTCTTAACCCTAGACTGGTTTCTACTTCTGGCACTATCCATGAGGTGCCAGGAAATTCAAGCAATTGATTAAAAATACCAGGACAAGCCCAGTACTTTATCTAATGTATAACTATTGAGTCAGACATCCATATGTCTTTCAATCCAGCTATCTCCCTCAACTAGCCATATGGTGACTGAACTAAGTTCAGATACACCATATATTAATTTTTGTCATATATATATATATACACACACACACACCAGTTTTTTGTTATATTTTCAAAAACAAAATATAGAAGGAAAAAAAAAAGAATTTGAATAAAAAAATTGTTTAAGGATTGTATAAATCCTATCCATAAACAGTCTAATATAATTAAATAAAAAGATTATAAAATAAGTTCTGATGTATCATAAGCTAATGACACAAGAAATTCATTTCGATTATGAAAGATCTATAGAAATAAAAAGATAATGAAATAAGATTAATATTTGTTTTATTAATCTTGAAAAATCATTTAATGGCCTCAATTAGATTAATTTGATAAATAATAGTAGAAGATAAATTATTTAATAATATATATATATATATATTGTTCCCCAAAAATTAATAAGTTTTGCATGATAATTTTGAAACAAAAGAAACAAAGAAAAATATAAAATATGAATGAACAGAGAAAGACATAGATTACAGATGTCATCTAACTAGTTCTTCAAAAAATATTTATTTATAAAATATTTTAAATGCGTTGTTTAGCTGTTTAGCACAGAATGAAAAATATGGGTCGGATTTTTTGAGGATTGTATATAAAAAGAATGAACTTGAAATCTTAAATAATTTTGATTAAATGTAAATTTTGAAATAAAAATTGATGCTATTAAAAGTAAAAAATATTTATTGTGGTGAGATGGCCAAGATAAATAAACCGTTACAAGCAATGTATACACAACATTACACTGCAAATTAATTATTTTGAAAGTTTTGATTTTTATTGGATGGTATGGGGAGTCATGATAAGAAATTAAAGTGACAATAATAAAGTCAGAGGTTGATTTTTTTTTTTTGATGTTTTTTTTTTTTTTTATTTGAATAAAGAGCCATTTATAAACAATTACTCAAATGGGTATTTTGAGCTTTTTATTTTGGTTTACAATGATTCTATCCATTAATAGGTGGTGTTTTACAATGAGACTTTGGTTACCTAATAAACAATCCTGATCTTGGGCAATGATTATAATCTATCATAAAATTACAAGTTTTACCTATATTAAGTAATGGTGAGAATGAAAATTGATTATTTTAGTTACAATAGAACTAATTTTTTTTCTTATGAAAATACATTAAGATGTTTAAAATGATGTGGATGGCTAATGTTTCAATAAGAACAGCATATAAAACTATTAAGTTAGCCTAATATAATGTTAATTAAGCTTATATCATAGTAATTGAAAAATAATAATATATAGACTACCATCGGTTTTTATTCCTATTATTATTATTTGCATATCAAAATCATGTTGATTAATAATACTATTCTTAAATATATTATTTGGTCTTCGGGAAAAATAATTTTTTCAAATAATTATATTTGTAATCTTTTGATTTTTTTTAAAGTTGTATATAAGTAAATCATATTAAAATATATTAATACTCGTTTATTTACAAGTTTCATTTTTTTTAAAAAAAAATATGATAATATAAACATGATTATAATTAAAACTAATTTTCAAAGTCTATATGTTATTTAAATTAAATAAAAGTTCATTAATACAAGTATTTTTAAAAGCATTTATTTGTATTTTTATTTTTTTATTTTTTTAATTCTAATTAAATATGTTTGCATCGTATATTTCAAAATTATCAAATAAAAAAAAAAAATCAATATCATTAAAGCCATAATTAGTATACACTGAATACTATATTAACTTCAATATTTTACAAAGTGGGTGTGTACGGTAGTAATTACGTTTAGATTTTTTTATTCATTATGAGGTAAAGAAAGTTAATATTTTTCAATTTACTTAATAACTATTTAAAATTTCAATCTTAATGAGCATGTATTTTTAAAAGGACCATTTATATATATATAACGTATTTAAATAACGATCTCATGTTTCATTCCAATGATTTTATTTATTTATTTATTTCTTATTATTTATCGTGAATGCACTGATTAAACGAAATCTGAAAGTTGAAATAGAGTTAAATGTGGGAAGAATTATCTAAGAAACTGATTCTTTAAATTGTCTTAAAATTTTTAATGATAATAAATAAACAATAGAAAATAATATTTTATTGTCTTTTATGAAGGTCGAGAGGTCAGCGCCACAGCCTTGCACTTGCAGGTAGTTGCCCGGGTTACGGGCTCGCGTCCCGGCCGATGCTACGACACTTAAAAAAAAATACTCTTAAACGACTTTAAGATAAATACGTGAAGAAATTTGAACATAATGAATGTAAAAATTTCTTAATTTTCAGTATATATACCAAAACATGGATTTTCCCAGACGACAGATGTGAATGACATTATTTGTTTTTAACAGTATACAGTTAAAAAAACTATCATACCAATATTTGTTTTATAATATAGCATTTCAGAACAAAAAATGATGTCTATAATTCCTATTACAGAAAGAATAAAAGTTCCAATTGTTATAGCTTTTTCGTCCCTTGTTTTTTTTATTATTATTATTTCGGGCTTGAATTAAGGCTTTATTTATGATTCCATTATTGTAACTACTAGCTCACAATATATGGCTTATATACTTTACTTCTTTCTCTAGGTATGATTTACTTGAAAGGTTAAACTACTTTAGTAAAAAGAGATTTGCTACAGAAAAGATTTCAACTGGGTGAGGTGGAGTAAAAAATTTAAATATTTATCTGTGTATTTTTTCTGCAAATAAAAAAAAAACATTCTGTTTTTTTTTTTTTGGTAACGGGTACATCAAGGAAGCGAATGTTTGTTTGTAAATTTTAATATGAGGGTGGATGTTGTTTGTATATAAAAAAGAAATACAGTTTATTTTTATGTCAGTGCTTGCAGTGTCTCTGCATTTATTTTTAAATAGCATTGATTTTCCTGTTGTCAGGTGCAACTCAGCAAAATGTCAGTATGATATTATAATCACAGATTTATTAACTTAATATATCTAAAATCTATTGCCTTGGTGCTTAAACATCTTATGATCTCTTTTGCCATATGACACCCTTTGCAATAATCACTTGAATAAAATGGGTTTTTTTTTAAACAAAGTTATTTATATTTAGTGATTTTCATACTATATCTGAATAACAGTTTTTGTTAATTTGTAAATATTTGTATATTCACTCATTGGTGGTCGAGAGGTCAGTGACGGCTGCTTTACAAGCAGTTTTCCCAAGTTAGTGGATTCGCTTTCCGGCCGATGCTATGACACATGAGAATAAAATAAAATTATATATATATACTTTTTCTCCTACTCTGTAATTTCTAATTTTCTATATAACTTACTTTGTATATTACTACTACTACTACTACTACTACTACTACTACTACTACTACTACTACTACTACTACTACTACTACTACTACTACTACCACCACCACTACTACTACTATTATTTTTATTATTATTGTTGTTGATATTATTATTATTATTATTATTATTATTATTATTATTATTATTATTATTATTATTATTACTATTATTTAGTATTAGTATGTATGTATGTATGTATGTATGTATGTATTAGTAGTTAGTATGTATGTATGTAGTATTATTATTTAGTAGTAGTAGTAGTAGTAGTAGTTGTAGTAGTAGTGGTGGTGGTGGTAGTGACAGTGGCAGTGGCAGCAGCAGTGCTGGTAGCAATAAAGTAGCAGTAGTCCACCAGGTGGCATTCATACAGCTCAGCTGCACTCTTACATGCTCTCTCTAAAATTGTTTTTTTTTTGTAAAGTCATGATTTATTTTTTTATTATATATATATTAGACATATTAACTACTTCTGGACAGCTTCAAATAACAAGGTAAGTTAAATTTTTAATACTTACCTAAATATACCTTTTTTTGCAATGGTGTTAAATGACCTATTGAATTCCACCATTGCAAAGGAATCAACATCTCTCCCAAATTTAATTTTGATGATTGTAATCCAACAGCCACTAATACTACTTTTAGTTCCAAATCTGGAATTGATCAAAATTATAAAGATAAAAAAAAATAATAACGAAAAGGTTATTAATAAAAAAAATATATAAATTAAATCAAAATATAATTCAAATGGGAGAAAAACACAGGAATAAGAATTAAGTTTACAATTGCTTAATGATATTAAAAATTCCCCTAATTTTCAAATCTCTAAAAACACCTTAAATCAAAACAAATCAGCTACTCAGAAAAAAAAAAGTTCAATCAAATCAAAACTCAAATACTAAAATTATAATAAGCAATACTACTTATGCAAGAGCCATAAAAGATTACTCTGCAAGCATAGAGAATAATGTTCATTTAACATCAGAATATATAACTGACATTTACAACCAAGATAATGAAAATGATGACAATCAAATTCAAATTAATACAAACATATCAATTTTTCATCAAATGACACCTGAATTATATGCTTATTATTCAGATAAATTTAACTCTACCATCCCACAAGGTTTGCTAAAATCTTTCAAAAAGTTCTACAATGGCAAATTGGTTATAATAACTGCTACAAGTATTTCTGCAAACTTCTGATTTATAAAATTTTGAATCACTTAAATAATAGTTATCTCTGTATTGATGACAATAAAACCCAAAAAGAATTTTTAAAAAAAATATTAAATTTTTAAATGCAAAAATGCTTTATTATCTTGACTTAGATCACCATCTATTATTAAATAGACAAATCACAAAATGTTATATAATCTTCTCAGATATTGATTTCTAATTATTACTTAAAATCTACAGCAATGTAGATTTTCTTAAATATCTATTGGCAAAAAACCATCATACCTGTATTAACAAATAAAGCTACCCTTTTCTTAAAATTAAACAAAAATGTTAATGTCACAGATATTCCAACCCTACATGCCACAGAAACATCACCACTAATTATAACTTTTAAAAGTATTTCCTCATAGTGTTTTTTTTTGTAAAAAAATAACCCTTATAATCAATGATTGCCCTAACAAATTTTATACAAACTGCAGAGTAAAATTAATCAAATCTCATCAATGTTTAAAAAAACCACAGGGACAGTAAAACAACATGACTACTACAGTACCATCAAATGAAAAATGAGGAACATCATCACCATCAAATGCACTTAATCCATCCATTCTATCAAAACAAGCAACAATTAAAAACACCCCTCCTATCAATATCAACCAAAATAAAATTAATAATATATAACCTTTATATAAAAATGCAGATTTGGCTATGTAGAATTTACATCAAACCCAAAAGCAGCATGAATCAGTATTCTCATTCACCACAAAGCCCATTTGAGTCATTTATTATTTTATATTTAGATGAAAACATGATTATAACACTACATGACACTGATTTCACCATTAACATCATCAATGTCTACTTTTATAATAAGCCCACATCAATACACAAATTAGTTAATCAAAAAATCTCATCCTAGCATCACTCTTTCCCTATCTTTCTTACAGGTTCAACATATCATACCCTGTTTTTATCTCCAAATACCTCCAACTCATTAATCACATATTGATGAGTTGTGAAGGACTTCTTCCATGTAATGCTTTTTCCTTCTACATCAAAAAACATGCCACTCTTATACACTTATTTTTTACTCTCCAGACTTCTCTTCATCCTGTTAGTTTTTCTGATCACTGTACTTTAAATATTAACTTAAACTTCAACTTTAACATGAATCTTAACCTGCCTTGTAATAACAATATCTATCTTTTTCTAAAATCCAATCCACCTGAAGCAGTGATTTCTGAAATCTATATGCTTTTTAAAAAAAAAAATTACGATCCTTAACCCTTCTGATGCATAACAAACATTTATCAACATTATTCTCACACTATACCAGGAAAAATACAACACCCATTACCCTTGTCAAAAAATCGGATGCTTTTCATCTAAAATTAAAAAATACATAAGTGACCTTGCCTCTATTTCTTCTATAATGCTGCTTAAAAAACAATATAAAAATTCACAATGTTTACCTGTTAAATACCTCTCTATAAAAAAGCATATATATATATATATATATATATATATATATTATATATATATATATATATATATATATATATATATATATATTATATATATATTGCACAACCACACAACTGGTTCAGGGAATATATTCACTGGGCTCATGCTTACAAAAAAAAAAAAACATTCCATCCTCTATTATCCAAAATGAGCAATTATTTTCTGGACAAAACATGCTCCCTTTGATTTTTATAATATTTTAAAAGTAAATTTCAAATCTCTACATACCTGACATATCCATAAATCCATTTGAATAACCATGGTATAACAAAACATGACATAACTTCTCTTCCTAACAATATACATCCTGGTCCACATGTAATACCAAAATTTATTCTTTCTCATCTTAGTTACTTTACAATATCTATAATATATAACTTCCTAAATTATGTATCAAAACAAATACATCAAACAGCTCTACCCAGTCTGTTTAGTACCTTCTTAAAAATATACTACCCTCAATCTTTGGTAATTTGCAAGTAATATCAATGAGCCCTACCATCATCAAAAGCATTGAATCAATTATCAAAGACAAAATACAACCTCTAATTTTACTCTCCATTGTCTTTCAATTTGCCAAGAAAAGATAAACTATCATTGCTGCAATTTTTATTTTCAAAATAATCATAGACTATATGACACATTATAAGAAAACAGATTTATAGCAGTTCAGCTAGATATTGCTGCAGTATTTGATTTTGTCCCAGTAGAAACCTAACATATACCCTTAAAACTTATAATATACTGCTTTACTTTACATTCTTACTAGTCTCCTTATAAGAAAATAAATACATATTACTACTTCACCTAGTTTTTCTCTGCATAATTCAATTCCCCAAGACTCACCATGAAGTGTCTTACATTATCCTCTTACTAACTGATATAGAAAAAATATCCCTGGTGTATCATCATCATCATCAACAACAACCATTATCAATCCACTGCAGGATAAAGGTCTCTCCAAGTTTAATCCATCTTCTCTGATCTTTAGCTTCTCTTCTCCACATCACCCCTGCACACTTTCTTATTTCATCCATCCATCTCACATGTGGTCTTTTTCTGGGTCTTTTACAATCTCTTGGAATCCAGTTTACAATTTCAATTGTCCATCTATTATCATCTCTTCTAGCCATATGTCCAGCCCAACTTCACTTCAATCTTTTAATTTTTTCAATGAGGTCAGTAACACCTGTTTGTTCTCTTACCCATACAATGTGTTTACAATCTCTTCTTGTTACTCCCAACATACATCTCTCCATACTTCTTTGAGTGGTCTGAAGTCTCTGTATTGCTCTTCTATTAAGTGTCCAAGTCTCAGATCCATAAGTAAGAACTGGTAAAGCACATTTGTTAAAAACCTTCATTTTCAAACACATAGGCATATTTCCTTTTAGAATCAAGTTATTTCTACCAAAAGCACTCCAACCAAGTTTAAGTCTATGATTAATTTTCTCCATTATGTTTCCATCTGTATTAATAATCTGACAAGGTATTTGCAACTGTTAACTTCTTCTAATTCATCATAATCAATCTTTTTTTTCATATTTTGAGCAAATCGATTAAACATTACTTTAGTCTTATTAACATTTATCTTTAGTCCTACTTTACTACTTTCATCTGATAACTCCTGCAACATTTCCTGCAGCTCTGAAGCATTATATGCAAAAACAACTACATCATCTGTGAAATCTAAATGATTTAAATAATCTCCATTTACTTTCACTCCATCTGTTTCCCATTTTAATCCACAAAATACTTCTTGCAGCACTGCTGTAAAAAGTTTTGGAGATATGACATCACCTTGTCTTACACCTTTCTCAATGTTGACTTTCCCAATATCATTATGTAATCTAATTGTTGCTGTTGCATTTTTATAAATATTTTTTTTAAAATATAACAATATCCTGAATCTATATCTTGATAATCCAATGCTTTAATCACTGAAGAAATGTTTATAGAATCAAATGCCTTTTCATAATCTACAAATCCGAAATGTAATGACAACTCATATTCATTTGTCCTTTCTATAACTTCTATTAATACCTAGATATGATCTGCTGTACTAAATCACTTTTAAAACCAGCTTGTTCTCTTGATTGGTGGAAATCCAATGTTCTCTGTAGATGAGTTGTAATTATCTTGGTAAAAAATTTATATAAAACTGGTAAAAGGCTGATAGATCTGTAATTTTTAATATCTTCTTTATCACCTTTTTTAAATATTAATATTATTACTGCATTCTTCCAATCATCCAGTACATCTTTATCATTTAGACATTTGATATATAACTTTGCTAAAAAAAATTATATTTCTTCACCTGCTTTTTTTAATATATCAATTATAATTCCATCATTACCTGGAGCCTTTCTTTTCTTTATACATTTAATTGCATGCCTCACTTCTTCATTTAAAATTCTGGGCAATTAGGAAAATGTAATAGATATAGGAGGTACTTGTTCTTTATTACTATATAATTCTTGATAAAAAAAAACTTCTACCAATGTCATGATGTCATCTCTCTTGCCTGGTTTATATATCCCTATAATTAACAAAAGCATTACACATATCATTTAAATGAATGACAGTCATATTTCTTATTTCAAAATATCCTCCACCAACTAATCACACTGATAAATAATTAAACTAACCAATACAAACTCAACCTTAACCTGCACAAATCTGCTACATGGAGCATCTTAACTGGAAACTCCACTCCTTCTACATTCATTACCCACCCCAAAATTTTCTGGGTTTCCCATACACAAATCAGCAAATGCCATGAGAACCACAATCAAAATGCATTGATCTTATCCATTGAACAAACTACACATTCACTTTCTTTAAAATCTATATTTCACTCTATGCAAAAATTACACTCTTAACCAAATTTATCTTCCCCAAAACACATACTACGTGTTCATAATAAAATATGCAAACTCTTTCAAAAAGAAAATAAACTCATTATGTACAAAATTCATATGGGGTAGAAAGGCAGTGGCCATGCAGATTAAATCAATGATAAAGCCTGCTAGCTACAATGGACTATCACTGCATTCTATATTCATATATGACCTACAAAGAACATACAATACAGTAGTATTATAGAGAAATTATTGCCTGTAGTACCTACAGACTATATAATTTAAAATCATAAAAGTAAAACATATCCACGGTTAATATTGTCTGTAAACAATAAAGAATATTTCCAGATAGACTGACCTTAAAATTGTTATTCCCATTGTTGTGGTTAATATTACCAATACATTTCAATTATAGACATTCTGGAAGATAATCAGTAGTTAGATTCTTGGTTAGCAGACTCTAACAAACTTGTTTAAATTTAGCTACTCATATTGTTATTAACACATAATAACATTGCAATTTGAATTATATAAAAAAAAATTTGATTTAGTTTCTTTATTTGTCATTAATTTTAAGGAGTAGCCCCCACTCTCTTTCTTTACACACTAAAAAAAAAAAAAAAAGCTTGTTTAGAGCTATTAGCACGCTCTTAATTTTACATATTTGTAAGTGCAAGCTATATATAAGTCATGTGACATCTGACTTGTTATTATTACTATTATCATCATTTTAAAAAAAATCCCTGAATATTCTCTTTTCTCCTTTTATCCAATTATATTTCTCCTCATTTACATACTTCTGTTAAACATGAAAGAAGAAGAAATGCGCTTATTGTATTCTACAGATTAATTCAAGTTAAATAAACTAAATGATTTTAATCAAACTAAAGTTATTATTTAAGATTAATTAAACAGAAAAAAAAATTATTATTATCTATCTCACTAAATTTGATGTAATATGCTGTTGGTTTTGCAGGTTAACCACAGCTTGTCCAACTCAGTGATTGGAAGAGAGCAAAACTAATATATATATATATATATATATATATATATATATATATAATAAGCAAAGCAAAAAATGAAACTACACAATCTCATCATTGAGTCCATTTGAATACAAGTATCAAGTATATACATAGTGTTAACTATGGTAATCAAGTCACCTAGAAAAAGATAGAGAAATTTTAAATCAGTTCCACCAAGCTTTATATTTTGTACCAAAATATAGGGTTACAATATATATGATAAACATTCTAAATATTTTATTATGTCAAATGATTTTATGTTGGACAAAAGATGAACTACAGTATTAAAACTATAAAAATGCAGATATAAAAAATAGAAAGTTTAATAATTATAAATTTAGCACATTAATAAAATAAAACTTAAAATTCAAATAGTAATAGTAAAAATTTAAATAAAGTTTAAAATATAAACAATTTTTTTTTTTGGATTTATATGTTGGACTACTTCCCTCATCTAATATAAAATATTGAATGTATTTAGAAAAAAATAGATTTATTTAAATTTTCCTATTATATTCAACTATTAATAAGAGCATGCATGTTAGTATATATACAATTCTCTTCTCTTCTTCAGGTATTCTGGTATGAGCAGTGACCATGCTTGTGTGAAAATTGAAACAGAATGTTTAGAAATGCTCTAATCAACTGAGCCATCCTGCCTAAGGCACTTAGCAGAAATTCCATACTTATTTATTTTCCCTTATTTTCCCAAGTTTTCCTAAAAGCAAAGTTAATTATTGGTTGCCAGTCATTATGTACAATTATAAGAGATTGACTTGTTATTATTTACTATTGTCAGGTGAGCAGCTTTTTTTAATTTTTTTCTTTGTACCATTTCCTCTATATCCAATTTTTTTTTAATTTTTCCACTTTATTTAAATTTTCCAATTACATTCAACTGTTAGTAATATCACACAGATTACTATTTACATAACATTATGAGTGGTATTATTACCTTCTCTTATTCACATATTGCTAGGCTTGAAAAGTGACAGTACTAGCAGGGAATCAAACTAAGACCATTACATTTTTGAATATTGAATTTCACTGTAATTCTCTACTCAACTAAGCCATGATAGAAATAGTCCAACATCTAAATACAACCAAAATGCCACTTCACAAGGCAACCTTAATAATTTGCTATTTTGACTTTTTTTTAATTCTAATAAAATGAAAATAATTTAAAATCTGTATACATAAATAATCAAATATATCTCTGACATTGAATAAGATTCGGTATCAACTTTTGAAAATGGCAAACAAATTTTGAACTCTTCAAAGTCAAATATTAATATAATACTAATTAGCATAGATATTTTTTTTTTTAATTTCATACACTGCCTTAATTGGATGTTGCTGAAGCATTGATTAAAGTTGTATTTATAAACAATATTTCCTTTACTTTTCATTTCCATTGTTTCATGTTTTCCACCTAATGTTTACATTATTAGAGTTAAATGAATTATTTGTGTTTTTTAATAATTAAAAAACAGTATTATATAATTAAGGTTATTTTTGAATCAGTATATTAATTAATAAGTTGCTTAATTTTTGCTTTGAAATTGACACTCATAACATATTACATACTCCCACACTTTTATCTTAATATCCCATAAGCTTTTACAAAAGCTCAATTTTACTTATGAATTATTAATAAGCCTAATGGTTTTAATAGGAAATAAAAACCATATCATATTTTCTACCCCAAACACAAAAACCTTTAACAGTATGTTACTTTAATTAAGTTTGGCATTGTAACCTAATATTTATAGTTGTTGCTAAGCTTAACATTAAATTTATAATTTTTTAAATAATTATAAACATTTTTTTTAAATAATGTCTAATACCTATAATATGTGTTTCAATGCTTCACTTTTTATCTGAAATACATTTGCTTCATCTTTTTTTTCCCAGAAATATTTTGAATTTGGTGGATGTATCTTAGTATAAAATATATTATAATTTCATAAGCCCCAGTGTGATTTTTTTGTATAATCTCTAAGTATAAGAATTTTACTGTGTATAATTTTGTATTTTCTCTAGTCAAATTTAAATCAGGAGCAATATTTAGAGGTTCTTAATTGTAGGTAGTAATCATTTAGGATGGATAAGCTTTTAATAATTGCTTTATTTTTCATATTATTTTACTTTTGCAATATTGCAAATCACACCAGTAATAACAGGTAATTGCATTGACTATAGTCGTATCATTTTGTAATTGTTTTCTCTAAATGCTACAGTTAATTTAACATTGATCTATTTAATTAACCTATACTGAACTTAACTTTACACTCATCTTCTGTTTTGTTTTAACATACCATAAATAATGGTTATTGAATGATTTTTTCAACAGAACTATATATTTATAGATATCAAGAGAAATGATCCTAATTTGTTTGATTATTATATCTCCAAATAATATATAAAGCACAGGATTTATTAAATATAATTTACTTAATTATAAAAGCAACATATATTTATAAAGAAAGAAAGTTTTCATTGAATATAATTAATGCATCTGCTTGACACATTAAATGATATTTATCTTGGAATCCAGATTTTTTTCAGGTACCAAACAAGCTTAGAAGATTTATATTTGTCAGCTGCGTTACAATTATTTTCTATAACCACCCAATCATCGGTCAGTAACTAATGCAACGAATTACATATGTCTAATGGACAATACAAGAAAGAAACAATTATAAATTCTTACAACCATATATTTGATTAGATTTATAGTTATTGCCATCTCTACTGCTTCACTGTAAAGTAACTCAGGATCTTTATATTATTTTAAAACAATTTTGAAAATCTTTGAAATGTTTTGGAATGTATACTGAAATTACCATAAGTAAAAAAATACGCTTATACACAAGTATAGAGAAGCTTGTTGTTTCTATAAATTAAATACGTATTTAATTTTAGAAATCACAAGCTCTTCTATAGTGTTGTAAGCACACTTAATTACACTTATTACATCCCGTATAGAAGTATAAACAGTTAACGTTATTACATATATATATATATGTAATTCGCAATAAAATTTGCAGCAGTCATCTCTGCTTTCTTAATAAACTATAATTTAGTGGAAGTTTTAAATTTTTATAATTTATCATTCTTAATATAAGCAAAGTCTGTTCTTTTAATCCACCTAAGTCATAAAACATTATTTAGTTTCATTGTTTTTGTTATCTCTTGTTATTTTTTTATAAACAAATATTTAAATCAGAGTCTTAGAAAATGCGCGCACATAAAGATTTATAAAAACAAATTTAGATGGGGAAAAAATCGCCTTATGTGGGTATATAAATATATCATGAGAAATTATTTAGTCAGTTTTTTAATATGCTTTGGCGATTAAACAATGAATGTTTTAAACACTATAATTAAAGATTACATCCATCTAACTTTATTTAGGTAGAAGTTGTTTGTAAAATAATCTTACCAGCATTAAATACAATTTGTAAAGCGGATAATTTTGATTGATTATAAGCGTTACCGGCTGCTTTTTTTTACACATTTAACTTCAAATAGTATCAACAATTTATTTAAATATTTTAATCCATATATAAAAGCAAAATGGCTTCCTCTTGTACTTCTTCAAATAATTTCTCCAGCTTTATATTTGTTATTAATTCCAATACTTTTTTTATTCAACTAAATTTCAAATAGTCAATAATATAATAGATTAAATTTCAAATTACTTGCTAATTTTTTAACTCAATTTTTTTATCTTTATATATATCAAATAACAATGGCGGTTATTTGTGATATATTCTTATAATGTCTTTTTAGAAATAGTAATTCACAATAACAAAAGTTAAATTTTAGAATATTTCCAGAAGCAAATTCATTTTGTATTGTCAGGATTAGTTTTTTTTTTTTTTTTCATCAAAAACTATAAATATATTTTTAGTAACTTATTTTTTACATTAAAGGATTTTTCGTCGTATATAAGGATTAGGAATAATCTCATATATGTTTCAGCAAAAATTGTTAAGTTCTTCGTATAAGGGAGCAGTTTTGTTGATCATTTTTATGTTAAAGAGGGTTAATTTTTCTTATATAAAAATACAACTTTATTTTTTTTTCTTAAATCATTTTACAAATTTTGTTAACTAATTATAATTAATATCAACTAATCAATTGGACGATGAGAAAAAAAAGGTGACGAAAATATTAACTATCAATAAAATTTAATTCTAATTTCTTGAATTTTTAACTTCAATATTGAAGATGTACTATGTATTTTTAAAACAAAAATATTTTTTTATAAAGATTATAATTGTATAATTGTCTTAAATAATCTAAAGTTATATTAATATTGAAAATATTAAAAAAAAAATAGTAAGTCAAAGTAAAAAATTACCTGAAGATACCTGATAATATTTAAAGTCATTAGAAGTTATTTTTTTAAAAAAGTCATGGCTGTATTTTTCATAATTTTACATAACAGAAAAAAAAAGCAATTTGTATTATTAATCACATTTGCATTATCTAAAGAAAAAATAATATCTGAGCAAACAATTTTTTTAAAAGAACACACAAAGTATAAAGTCTAACAACGAATTATTATATGATTTTTATTTTTTTTCTCTCTTTCTCTCTCACTCACTCATTCACTCTTTAACCCGTTTCCTAATCTATTTACCTATTGTCATTCTATCAGAATGTCTATTTGCTTGATTTTCTATTTTTCTATCTATTGCATTGTTTGTCGGACTATCTATCTATATATTTACACATTTATCTAACTATTAGTAACAACATGGTACATTATTTAGATAATTATATGTGTTTAAGCATCTTAATCGGGAAATTGATTATTTACTTCAATTTATTTAATTTCCTTATCAAGTGTTTTATAATTATGTTTTTCAGCTGAGAATTAATCCTTCATTTCACTTTGCATGTTGTTATTCTAATACTACATTCAACCATGCAAACCATTTAACCTTTTATCAGTCGATCTGTTTGATTCGTCATTTATTTATTCATCTGTATAAGTTTATATTCAATTAATTATGAATCTACCATTTTATCTTCAACTATTTATACCTGCTTTTACTTATTTAATTTCTTACCGATTTTTCTCTTTAATTTTTTATCTGATTGTTTATCTTTAAATAGATTTTTTGTATTTATTTACTTATTATTTGTTTATTTTCTATCAGTCTACTCTCCCAATGTAATTGCTTAATCGTATTTTTATCCATTTATCTATCTACTTCTCAGTACCTCTTTTTCTTTTTACTATTCAACTGTATATTTTTAAAAATGTGATACTTTACAAATTTATTTTTTTATAAAACACAAAAACAGTAGAAGTAATACAGTTTGTTAAAAAAAAATTTATTTATTTTAGTCTAATTTGTTAAGTTAAAAATGACCATTAAAATGTTTATTAATTAAACAGTAGATTTTTATATAAAATTTTATAAGCAAGCATTCTTTTTAACAGTATTGTTTTATAGCCTAAATTAAATTTAGAAGTAGATTATTTTTTAGTAATGAATTTACATGAAAACGTTTTACTTTTTTCAAAAAAAAAGTGAGAAATAATTATATTTATCAAGTATTTTTTATATATTAACTATAAATAAAATCATAAATATATAACTTTTGTTAATATCATTGAAAAGCATGGCACAATAAGTATGGATTGTTAAATTATACTGAATTTAAACGCTATCCACTGTTTTTTTGTTTTTTTGTTTTTTGTTTTTATATATTTGTGCAAAAGAATTTTAACTTTATAATTATGTACAGAGAGAAATTTTGTTAGAAAAAAATAACGTGATTGCTTATTTAACAAAAAACAAGTATACTCTTGATAAATATTTTTTTGTAGATTTACTTGGACTATTTACATCATCTAGTTACATTATTAAATATATTTATTATAATCTTATATTTTAGTGTAAAATATAAAACTTGATAAAACTGATTTAAAGATTTCTCTGTCTTCTTTTAGGTGACTTGATTGTCTTGTTTTGCATTTTGTATTTACTTGATACTTGCATTTAAAGTAATTTAATGATGAGAATATGTAATATTTTGCCATGCTTATTGCTTGTATTTTTTAATGTATTAAAAAATTGCTCCTCCACTGATTTATATCAGATCTGCTTAACCTATAAGAAATCAACAACATATATCAAGTTTAGTAAAGTGTGGTTAAAATAATAATAATAATCCTCATTTATTTAAAAATAATTCTAGAAATTATCTTTAATTTAAATCAAAAGCCATTTATTTAAATAATTTTCAATTATTAGATAAAATAGGATAAACACATATTGCATTTTTACTGTGACAGAGCATTCATATTTTTATTAAAAAACAAAATGGAGTACAAATAATATGGAAGTAAAACATGTAACAAACGTTTAAAAAATGAATTAAACCAACATTTTCCCTATAGATCAAACTACAATATTTGTGGTATTTTAACAACAATATGACTGGCTGAATTTGAATAGTCTGTTCAAGTTTTACCAACCAGGAATCAAGTTGCTGATAATCTTCTCAAATATCTACAATTAAAATCTATTGAAATGATTAACCTTGAAAGTGGAAATATATCTAAAAGATCAGTGTATTTGAAATACTCTAGTACTTACTAACTGTTAACATTAAATAAATATCTTAATTTCATAATACGTGCATCATAAAGTGTTATACTAATTTAATTTATAAAATCTTACAGTCATAATTTTAAAACTATTTATTATTATATTATAAATATGCAGAGTGAAATGCTATTTTAATATCTTTGTAAGTCAGTAGCTGAATAATAAGGAATTGAGTATCCTTTTTGAACTTATATTATCAATAACATACCTACTATTTGATTTATGTATTATTGAAATAATGATAACAGCTGTTGAACAGCTAACTAAAAAAAACTATTTTCTGACATCCATAGCCAATGTTGGATTATTAGATTATTTTTTGCTCTGATTATTATTCCTAGTTTTTGATGTTAAATAGACAAATTAAGATAATATAAATATTATAAATTTAGAACAATGCTTGACATAGGATGTAAAATTTAGTAACTTATAAGGGATAAAACTCTACATGTTGTGCTTTTAAAAATTATCTTGCCTATTCATAGAGTCTACTTAAAATTCAATTAATTTAGGAGTATTCACAATAATTGGAAACAAAAAGAATAATCACACTTCTGAGTTTTGTGTTATCATCATAAAATTATTATTTTATATGATATACATTGATTGTTAAAGATTTGCTATATTTATTTTATGGGTGAATATTTACTATTCTCAAAATGTTGTATATTTTAATTTAATGTTTATTTGAATAAGAGTGTATTTATTTTGATTTGATTTTCATATAAACTTATGTGTGAATTCATGATATGTTCTTTTACTATGTTTAAGTTAATTTCAAGGGATTGAATAGAATAATTAATTGAAGGAAAGCACTTGCAAGAAGTTAGGAATTAATGCACAATTTATAATGTGTGTCAACATTACATGAATTATTCCTATGTGTCTTTCTAGGGTTCTGTACCTATACTTATGTTATATTTATTACATTATTATTACGCTCATATTTTAAGCAGAATCAGTCATTATCTTAGTCATTCTTTATTATGAAACACTTTTTCATTATGTATGAACTCATGTCTGCTAAACTACTGGTGTATTATGAGTTAGCAGAATAATTAAGGTAGATGATTTTACATTTGATTTGAAGCAAATATTAATACTGCTTTGTAATTGTTAAATGGCATTAGTATGTGCTGGTGATTAATCTGCCAAATAATTATTTGCCATTTTCTGTATTTTGCACTCATTCCTGTGCTGGTGGCTAATTTCTAGAAACTTCTTGTTTGTTGGTGGTCTATAAACTCACAGGACATTCAATGTTGTGTTATACCTATGTGTAGATGCATGCAACCACAGAAATACCATGTTACTTCATAAATGCAGATTTTGGCAAAGTCTTTATGTACTATGATGTTAAAATTATTTTCTTTCATCTATAGGTATAACCTATAAGTTCAGTCATAAGGTATAGCAAGGCATCCTATCTAAATTGTCCATATAGTGTATCATATGTTTGTTTACATAATATTTTAGCTGAATTGAGATTTGAATCTCCACTTTGGGTTAGTATTTCATTATGGCTAACTCTGGCAAATATGTCATTATTTATTGATTATTACTATAAGTTTACTGTATAGGTTCATTGGTTCTGGAACTGACACATTGGATATTTCATGACTTGATGTTGAACTCCATTCTCTTTTCTCTGGGTGGAAATTAAATCAATTTATAGTAAAATCTTATTATTGGGTTTATTATAAAACTGTGTATATTATCCACTTATTGAAGCAAATAGATGGAATGCTATTTTATTTATTTTGTTTATTTTATTTGTTTATTTATTTATTTATTTATTTATTATATTGAAATATTATATAATCAACTATTTTAATGGTAAAATTGTAAATAAATGTTAACTCATAATTTAACTGACTATGCCATTGCTATTTGTTATTCATAAAAACAGAAAATTCTACATATTGAGTAGAGCATACATTAAAGCACATATTGTCACTAATAGGGCATATAAGTCTTACTAATATTCTGGGTAAATATTTGAATGCTTTTATTTTAAGGTAGTTCATGATGTATGGGGTACAATAAAATCCCATTTACCTCTTCCATTACTTTAGCTTTGCTTTGTTAATTCTGGAGTAATACAAAATTGATTGTTTCTATAAAGTCATAGATAAATTTATTAGATAATGTTATAATATAGTTTATTCTTTTAATGCAATAATTTGCAATTCATCAAATATAAGAAGAGCATCACTGCTATTTATTTAGGTATAAATTTAAATTAATGAGAAAAGAACCCAAGTCTCCTATGCTTACTTATTATTGTGAAGCTCATACCTAGACTAGCATTCATATCACAATTCTAATTATATATGAGTTATAATAATTTATAATTATAATTATTACTTTCTTGTTAATAACTTGTATTTACCATGTAATAGCTAATATATGTCATTCTGAAAGAGTAATTGTTATTAGTTTCACAAATTATGCCATCTTGTCCATGGTCGGGCATAAGGTCCCATGCAAATGAAATCACAAATTAAGGTTTTGAAGGATAATAAAAATATATAATTATAATTTGTCTTAGGTAATCTAACATACTTTCACATACTGCTACAATGGGGTTTTCATGGCATACCCTGGCCATGACCAGATTAGATCATAACAATTTCATGCTATACCATCAATGTTATCTGTTGTGACAAATACAAAAAAACAGTATTAAGAGCAAAGCTTTATTAACAATAAAGCAGATAACTGTCATAAACATCCCAATGCTTATAACAGGGGTGAAAGAATAATACCCTGTTTAAAAGCCAAAAAATAGCATATTATTTGCATAGTCCATTAGTTAAATACAGCAAGACACTTTTTGGAAAGAGGAATGCAGGATTATTTCCTGTTAATAATATAATTATCTTTAGAAATGTGCCAAGCCTCTTTCATCTTTCACTTGGCATCATTGCGTTCTGATCAAACAAAGCTGAAACATATAGGCTTTCATTAATGGCTGAAATTAGTGAAATGCTGATAAAAAAAACAGATTAGTGTCAGAATGCGTTTTTGCCCGTTAAACATATTTGTGCTGAAACAATCAGGTAGACAGGTTAGCCTGAAAATCACCTGATTGATAGGAAGGAAAAATCCTTGCATTTTTTTGTATATATGTGTATATATATGCATATATATATATATATATATATATATATATATATATATATATATATATATATATATATATATATATATATATATATATATTGTATATTCCTTTTGCAGAGATAAGACATTCATACATTTTTACACATTAAATATATTTATAGAATTAAAATTTCATTTATGCCTTTTTAAATATATTTAAATAGCAATTATAACACATAGATTAGTATAGTTTTGATCTGATCAATGAAGGAGTGCATTCGAATGAAACAGTGATCTTCAGGATTGTAAATACTGAAATTAAAGTGCTGCTCTGTCAAAAGCTATAAACAGTAATTGGTTTTTATGCTTATTTATGAGGGCCCTACTAAATTTTATTTTATTTTTTGCAACTTTGAGAAAAAGTTAACGAATGTTGCTGAATATTGACTATTTTAAATTATCACATTAAATTTATCTCCAAGGTTATTTGTAAATGCCATGTGAAATAATTCTTTATTTATTTATTTATTTTTTACTTTTCTTTCTCCTATAATGGTTCTGTTTTTCATAATGAAGAAATATTTATTAGCTCTAGCATGCTCTTAACTTCAGATATTTTTGTCTCTTTTTAATCATAGATTTGTGTTCTTTTACGTTTTTTTAATTAGACAACTCTTCTTTGTCAATATCTTCGGTTTCATAGAGTTTAATACTTTTTTTGATGTTCTATAGTTTTCAAAAGCTGTTAGAATATTATAATGATTTTATATTATCTTCAGATTGGCTTACACTTCTAATATTTATGGATATATCCTATCATTGTATTTTTTCCTTAAGGTATTATTTTTGTATATTTAAGATATTTTTTAAAACCAAATATTAATAAATTACTATTACTTTTAAGAGTTTGTTCTATGGATAACATTTCTCTTTTTCAAATCACTCTTTTGTACTAACTTATTTTGCTCTTGCTGTGAATTTTTTGTAAATTATAATCTTGATTTTGCAATGAAATAATCTTGTCAGAAGAATATTTATAGAATATAAATATTTGATTTTTGTATAAATTCTAATGTGAATATAATAAAGGAACTATATTCCATTGATAAGTTATGTCAAATATTTATAATGGTTTTTCACTATTTGACATAAAATTAATATAACATCATTATTATGAATACAGACTTTGGGAAAAAATAAAAATTATTTATTGTTGTGTCTTCAAAATTTATGATTTAAAAATTGTTACTTATAAAAAAAATAGTAATTAATTTATAAAATAATAATTCTTAAAGAAATATGGTCTTTATGGATTAGTAGACTTTGGAGATATAAAATTTTGGTGAACTATGTAATATTTTGTGATTATTACTTGCAGATTTACTTTTGTATTGTGTATAAGATTTCTTGCCACTATTTATATTGTCTTGATTTGATGAATTCTTTTTATTTTGTTTTATAACCAGTTTTATCCATTACAACTCCAGTTTTGTTTTTGTTTGAATAAAGAATGATTACTAATTTAGCTATTTTGAAAAATTTAACAGCTTCCTAGAACATGGACAATGTTTCACTTTATTTTTATCAACTAATTGAAGTATTAAATTTTTTTAAAAAAAATTCAAACTGTATTTATTTTTCTAAATAGATTCAAATCTTGATAATAACACTTTTTTGATATCGCTGGCTTTACCAGTATAATTAACACAAATAATTGTGGCTATTAGATTTTTGACATTGAATTTAAGATTAACCAACTAGCCTATTTTTTCAAAGTCAACAATCAATAGATATTTTTTATACTTATCTATGAGAGTTTCTCTGACCACTTTTTTCCATTAATGGACAAGTTTAATGAATTGTTTCCAAGTGGCATGAATTATTATACTAGATTAACTAATTATATTACTCGTTTTTGTCAGGTGACCAGTCTATTTACATTTTTTATATTTATTTTGTCCTCACTACACAATATTTTTGTGCTTTCCCAATTTAATATATTAATAAGAGAGAAAAAGTAAACAAGTGAAAATATAAAGAAGTTTCTCACATAACCATGGCAAATAAACCCTTAAATCAATTTAGTATGCTCATCCATCATGTTTGGAAACAACTCATTAACTTTATCATTAAAAATATCAAAAAGGGTGAAATCAGGAAAGATCTTATACATAAATGTATAAAATTTTTAACAGTTATGTTTGATAAAATCGTCTAATTGGCTAGATCAATCATTTTAAATTCAGTCTAATTGGCTAGATCAATCATTTTAAATTCAGTATTGAAAACTGTAATTCCCTATATATTTAGTCCATATATGCAATTCAGTATCTGCAAATCTAAGTCACCAATCCTTAGAAGAGAAGACAATCTCTCTATATATAGGATATTTTACACAAAACTGTATGTTACCATTAGCAATTGAATATATTTACAAAGATTAAATAGTTTTATTTTTTTCTAAATATATTTATTATTATTTAATAGATGTTTAAAATTTATCTTTAATTTAATATAAGATTAAAAATAATTACTAATGCATTTATCTGAAGTAATTGGTGTAATGAAAATAGTCTAACACCCAAAGATTAACACAATTATGTTGTTTTGGTTTTTTTTAATTTGCTAGACATAAGACACATTTAAATGACAATAATATAGAATCTAAAAGTGTTTAAATTGGTAAGATTGTATAGATTATTTGTAGAAAATATGAAAACATAGAAAAACTGGAATTGGTGGATATTCAGAGTAAAAAAAAAAAAATAGAAAAGTTATTTTTTATCCACATTTAATAAAATAATGGTGTTGAAAACTGCACAAAAGAAAAGTAACTCTAAAACAATTATTGTTATAATGCAGTTTCCTAGGGATTTATTATTGAAATCATCGTTTTTAATTTTATAAATATACCATACATTTATATAAGTAATGCAAAGTAAACCAAATATTCAAATGCTATTATTTTTAGTGTATTCTTATTATACTAAAAGTAATTGAATAATATATTGCTCAAGAGAACCGGAAATAACAGATGAATTGGTGATATATGGATTTTGAATTGTAAAGCCGTCATTTTTTTTCGTCTTGCATTGGTGGCCGAAAGGTCAGCACGACTGCCTTACACTTGCAGGCAGTTGCCCGGGTTGCGGGTTAGCGTCCCGGCCGATGCTATGACACTTAAAAAAAAAGCCGTCATCTTACTAATTTACTAAAACCCTTAGGATTAGTGATGTTTTTATTTCTAATAAAGTTCTGATTCTTTTACTTTTTTTTAAATGATTTACCATATTTTAAATAATTAGTACTTGTATAGAAATATAAAAAAAAAACACGAGAATACATATTCAAGTTTAAGTTTCATTAGCGAAAAAACGGTAAAGAGAGCATGAGTAGAAGAACACACACAAGAAAAAGTTAGTTGATGGTTTTTAAAATGAAATATCTATGAATTATTGAAAAAAGTAAAGAATGAGATCTGATTTAGTATGCAGGAGCCGTCTTTTGGAAGATAACTAATAAGAGTGTACTTATTTTTTTAAATAAATATAATTTACCATTACTTCTTTACCATTTCTCTCCCACTCTAAAAAAAAATAGTTTTTAAGAGTTACTATTTATTAAAAAATACATGTTCAAGCTTCCCGCATCTATCCAATCTATTTCATACAACCAATACACATGACCATACGCATGTGGAAAATATGTGTGGTCATGTGTATGGGTTATATGAGCATTGGATAGCTGAGAGGAACTTAAAAGTGTGGGTTCAAATTTCATATGATTACATTTAAACTTCAGGGATATAAAGTATACCTGTATTTAAATATGAAAAAATAATTATTGCTTTTCCATCTTCTAAATCGATCATAGAGTGTTAAATAAGTATATTATTTAATAAGTAAAATAAAAAGGTGGCCAAAAACTTTGCACATATATACTAATTAAATAGAAAGATTAGTAATAATCAAGCTAAATAATTTCAAACTATGCAACATTTAAAAAGAAAAAAAATTATTTTCGCTTTGGTTGCAACATTTCAATATTATGCACTTTAGTTTAACACCGTAAAAAGGCTATAATATTTTCCGTCATTTGCACATTTTTAAAACTTATTTGAGTAAGACAGAAACTGATGACATTTATGGCACTCAAAATCATTTACGGTTATCATGTCATAACAATATTATTATTTTAAGTTCTTAAAAGATAGTTGTTTTCCAAATCCTCACTTTCGTTTTTCTAATATATATTTTTTCTGCGTTTGCAAACATTTTAGTTTAAAAATAGTTTTAAAAATTGTAAGAAAACAAAAAAAAAAAAAAATCTCTTAAAATAATAACAAAAATTTAAGTGATATTTTACACTATGATATAAAATATTATCACTCAAGCGGATAGATAAGCTACATATAATTAGCAGCAATATAAAAAAATCATTACCTTTAATGGCATGGTGTCGTGGCCACGATCTTTACTTTGAATCCAGATAGAGTAAAAAAAAAAAGATTTTGCTCCTAAAAGGTTATGATTTTTTTGATTTTATTTTTTCACAACTATACTCTATTGGCTGGAAAATATCTAGATAGATAGGTCTTGCGTTGTTAGCCGAGAGGTATCGCAGAAAATGAATTCTTAAAATCAGAAATGATTTTAATTAGGGAATCCTTATCTTTTTTTCTAATTAATAAACTTTAACTGTTGTTTTTGGAAAGGGAACATCTGAAAGCTTATCGAAAGAATGTAGCTTTTAATCAATAAAATTTTAACAAATTATTTAAAAGTAAAAAAAAACATTCCTGACGCAATGAAACTTTCAAACAATTATTTATATTTAAAATTTACAAATATATACGCCCAATCCACGCAGTTATAATATATAAATTCATGAATAATTCTATCATGAATTTATTAATAGCATTGATTAATTGTAAACTGAAACTAATTAATTTTAGTATGCATTTATAAAATAAGTTTCCTTTATGGAAATTAGCGTGGATTGAACGTATAAAGCCCCATTGCATCGGAAATTTAAGGTTAGTATTATGTGTTTGAAGTGGGCTTATGGCTAGATGTCATGAAGCTAGGATCAAACTCAGATCCAACTGCTTCAATATGTTTGTACTTAATGTTATTAGGAGTACTAAACTCTCCATACAGTAGTGTCCCCAAGTGCAAACATTCATAATCAGTGGATGCAAGAAGGTTGGTGCATAAAATCACTATCTAGTGCCTACTCATCCAACAACCCCAGATTAGTTTTTAGCTTGTGGCTTTCATCAGTGAAAAGCCTTGAATTTGAGAGCACTGCACCTAGATTTTAGGATCTAATGTAATTCTCCTGCAGCCACTTTTACCTATTTGTTTAACTATAAATCTAGGAGTTCAAGATGAAAACACCATAAGGTTTCCAATCCAAGATCATTCACTTGTATAGTCATATATATCTGAACTCACTTCAGCATCTATACATTTTGGTGTTTTCAGTTATTTGAAAACTAAAGTCACCATTATCCTATGATCAGGATAGGTATAAAACCACCAAAACATGACATGATTATTTTTGTGCTTACACATGCTGTTAATAAGAGTACCAAACTGTCTATACAGTAGAGCCACCAAATGGAAGCCTTCATAATCAATGTATGCAGGAAGCTTGTGCATAAAATCCCTATCTACTGTCTACTCATCCAACATCCTCAGACTAGTTTCTAGATTGTGAATTTCACCAGTGATGCATCTTAGATTAGAGAACATTGCTCCTAGATTTTGTGCACTACTGTATGGAGAAGTTGATACTCTACAGTATTCATTTATTCATCTATTAGCTATAGTATTCAAGCAATAAAAAGTCTAATTTGTTTAAACTTAAGTCTATCTGTGAGATACAATTGCTGTTGTCATTTTCTGGAAATCATATGTAATAAACTTGATTAAACAATTTTTGTATTTGATGCAGATTAGAAATATGTTCAATGTAGAAACTAGTTGAAACATGCATTTATGAGATTTTGAAACATATTAAACTTTTGATGAAAATGCTAAAAGTAGAAATGCTTTTTTTAACTTAAAAATTTGAAAATGATTTGCTTATATTATTATTTGCAAATATTTTCTTCCAAATTTGATTTGATAAACCTGATTTGTTATTTTCAAATTCTGTGATCTTATACTTTCTCCATACAAAGTTTTAAAATTATCTGTATAAATTTATCTATCACATTACAAAACAAAAAACATGTGGCATACATTGCATCATGTAACTGACTGATTGGGCAAAGGTCCTGATGACCAAATTGTTTTTTCTTCACAATAATACATTCTTTGAAAGTCAGTTTGTAATTTTAGTTGAAAAAATAGTATACTAAATGTTATTAATAATTTCAGTATTCATTTCATTACATTTAGAGGTACCCAGATTAGTAAATGCTACTATTAAAATAAGTATTTTAGTTGATTCTTCCCACTTCAACATTTCTTGAAGAGGGTAACTTATTGCAATAGATAACCTAATAACTATGTTATGGTACTAGTTTTATGAGAACTGTACTATTATAATAACACTTTGTTAAAACACTGAGCATGTAGTATAAATAAAAAATATATTCTAAAATGTATGTTGTAATGAACCTCAATTTAGATTTACTGGATAGCCCAGTTTGTCTACAATATGAAGAATGGCTCAAAAATATTTTTAAAGGTACAATATTGATTCCTTCCCTTGGGAAATTATTGTTCAGGATAGAATATAATGAGGATCTACAAAATAATAATGTATACCTTTTTAGAAAGCAATATTTCCTGCATAAGAAATTAAAAGGCACTATCACAGTACGTTAAATAAACCAAGTATAAGATCAACCAAGTATTATATTTGCGGATAAATTTATAGATCATAAATTTCTTTTTATAGTCATCCAATTTTTTTTTTATTTTGTTTATTGTATATAATTATGTATATTTATTTTATTAGCAAAAAAAAAAAATAGTGAACAAAAGAAAGTAACAAACTAAACAAAAAGTAAAACTAGAATTTTTGAATGAATATAAAAATCGGTCCATGGCTTATAAAAAGCCTTTCATAAAATTTTTATTATTATTTACTTCTTATTGCTTAATAATATTAGAAAATATTTAGGTTAAAAATTTTGACTTTACAAATTGTGTTTACTATGCTAATGTTTGTTCATCGAAATATTTATCGAAGAGAATGTATCAAAAAATTTTATATATAAGAAAAGAAAATCAATTCTAGGTATATTATAATAAAAATAAGTTGATAAAAAAATTGTACTAGTGAGTATTTTGATATATATATATATATATATATATATCAAAATACTCACTAGTATATATTTTTAATATATATATATATATATATTAAAAACAATAATTCAATAAAAATTATTTATTTATTTAATCAGACAACTTTTATAATAACATATTTAATTCCACCAACCCGGATTTTGTAGCATGATATATATTGGTCAGACAGAGAAGACTGCATTAGAAAGGGGTAAAGAACATGATAGGGCGATTAGGAGGAAGGATATGAGATCAGGGATTTATGTACATTTTTTGAATACTGGGCATAGAATGATTTGTGAAAAAACATTCAGGTGATTAAGTATGTAAAAAAGTATAGTGAGAGGGTATGTTATAAAACTTTGTATATACAAGAGAATTTTGCAAAATGTATGAATATGGTTAAAGGTCCTCTAAAGTTGGCTGGAAAATGGGTGTTGTTAGATAGCTGGAAGATTTAATTTAAGTTTGGTATAATTATATATAAATTATGTGTATATATTTATGTGGATGATTATCATTCTAATTATGTTGGGTTAAAATATTAAATATGGTTATATAGGTATGTAAGAAAAGAAAGATTGGGAGATTTATGACTGATATTAAGGTATAAATGTGTGATTGTATAATGTAAATATATGATTATGATTTAGATAAATATTATGTATAAATATTGTGTGTAAATATTATGTATAATTGTTTTTATTCATGTGTATAGATATAATGTATAATTATTTGTGTATGTGATGATTAGGGAATAGAAGATTTGTTTTATTCTTGATATTGTGATGTAAAATGAAACCTGTAGGTGGAGTTACTGTAGAAAAGAAAGAATTGTAATGTAACTATGTGTATTTACATCTTGATAAGGTTCCAGTATGGGGCGAAATCTGGGTTGGTGGAATTAAATATATTATTATAAAAGTTGTCTGATTAAATATTTTTTATTGAATTATTATTGTTAATATATTACATTGCAAAGACAACATTATGAACAAGTTTTGTTTTGAAATTTGATCATTTTTTGATATATATATATATATATGAAATAAAGTGAATGTTGATATTTTAGATAAAGTTTATTTTGAAAAAAAAATCATATTTAATTATGATAGATTTGTTTACTAAAAAGGAACCAGACATAACTGAGTTTTTTATATATATCCTCTTGAGCTTCTTTAGAAAATTCTTTATTTAAATGATAGATGATCTCTGTTACATTATGATAAAATTGTTCAGTTTGGTGTTACTGCACCAGAAAACCATTTCTTTACAACATTATTAAACTTAAAAAGAAAATTGAAACAAATAATAAAACTACAAATTTAAAGGTATGTATTAAAAAAAATGATGGAATTATAATGAGATGTAAATCTATATCCAAACAGATAAAGTAGAATAACATTTTAATATTTTTTTTTAAAAAAAAAAGATTAAATGTAAAATACATGTGCAATACTTAATTTTAAATATATACATTTTTTTTATGAAATTAGTGTTTCTAAAGCTATGTCTGTTTTGTTATAAAATCATCATCACAAGCGAATAATGGTAATTATTATTATTATTATTATTATTATTATTATTATTATTATTATTATTATTATTATTATTATTATTATTATTATTATTATTATTATTATTATTATTATTATTATTATTATTATTATTATTATTATTATTATTATTATTACTACTACTACTACTACTACTACTACTACTACTACTACTACTACTACTACTACTACTACTACTACTACTACTACTACTACTACTACTACTACTACTGTTGTTGTTGTCTGATGGTATTATCACAATTGGTGCCATTTTTAATATAACTATTTTTAATATAAGCATTTTTAAGGCGCATGTGACAAAGGTTTTAGCCTTTCACGTTATTACTATAACTATCTTTTGTAAATTTAATTTATTTCTAATTCTTCTGTATTATCTTGTGCATGTTTTAAAATGTTCTTTTAGTGAATTAACATTTATAAAAATAGATCTATGAGATTAGATAAAAGTGATGTACGATATAAATATTCTAATAATATTCTTGTTTTAAGGAATGTTATTTTTTAATGAAATCAATACATAATAGTGTCCCATCAATTCCCCATACACACTCATATGTATTATATTTGTACTGGATCATAGCTTTGTTTATTTGTTATTTTTTGTATTTATATAGATCCTGGTTACTAAAGGTATTTTGAACATGTATACTATCCATACAAGCATAACAGATTAACATTTATGATATGACCAAATCGCTTTCTCCTTTTCCATCTAATAAATAAATATCAAGGGAAAATGTGCTTATATTTCCTGGTCAATCTAACATTGAGTCATATTATATATGATATAGAAAAGAACTATAAGCTATAACAATTTTTATTTATTTGTTTTAGGTGCCAGTGTTCAGTGGACTCTATTACCTGAACATACTATCCTTTTGTAATTAATAAATGCTGAATTTTCCCCTCTCTTTTCTAATTACAGTATTTTTTGTTATCAGATTACTATTTATAAAATTTAGTAAATTAATTACTGTGTATTAGCTTTCATATGCAGAGGAATCTAAATAATGAATATTCCTGAATTTTAAATTCCACATAGATTTAATAAACAAGTAAGTACATACTATAAATTAAAAATTATTTATTGATATTACCCTATTGGATATTATAATACAACATATAGATGCAACATTTCATAGAATGAATATATAATGCATATTCTTAATTACAATTTAATTAAGTATTCAGTTAGCAATAACATGGTTTAGTTCATCTGACTTAATAATTTGTTAAAAGTTTATATTATTAGTTCAAAGTACCATTAAAGTTAGATATAGAGCTCTCATAAATGTTACCTATTATTTATTTGAAAGAGTTTGAATAGGGGTATACCATGGTCATGGGTTTTTTTATTTCCACAGACTGTGAGATCCATTAAGTCCAGTTGAAGTGTTACTTTTTTATTAACTTGCTAGGGTCCTGGTATTATGTAGGCATGGCATTTTGAATCAAAGTACCCTCTCAATGTTCATGAACAAGATTAATGAATAAAGAAGGAATGAATCAAAGTTGGCATGGTCCACTTTTGGCATCACTGGTCTGATTCCTTCATGCAAGTCTCTGCAGGAATTTAATTTTCCTGCAAAGCTCAATTAATTAACAATATTAATCATAACTTACACACAATACAGAATTTTATATTATCTTTAATATCACATTTATTTATTTTTTTGTGGATGAACATTAGTTTATTAACCAAAATGAATGAACACTTTCAAAAATTTAAACAATGTTTAATTATATACAATCTCCATTTTTTTTTCTTTTTTCTTTACTAAGTTCACATTGGTGATTGACTTTTTAATCGGTCATATTTAATTACGAGAATACATATCACATCTCCTTTCCCTCTTAGTAATAGTTAATTGCATTTTTTTCTTATCTTAGAAACAATCTACATGTACATTTTCTTTGTTTATCAGGGTAGTTACAATACACATAATAACCCTTGCTTATTAAATAAAAATCTATATTTTTTTGAATATATTTTCTAAAATATACTGTCCTTTCAGCAATCTTCTTTCATGGTAGACTGTCAAACACATGTTGTAACAAAAATGATGATAC
>JAQFVV010006429.1:491756-664245 GCA_028023455.1 Epiperipatus broadwayi
TATATATATATATATATATATATATATATATATATATATATATATATATATATATATATATATATACAACCATTAAATGTATTATTTAATTTTGAATACTGTGTTAAATAAATTTGTTTGAATTATATATATAGAAAAAAAATTATACAGCATTAAAAATAAATGAACTAGTTACTACTTATTGAATTTTGAAAGGTTAATAATTAATCAATTTCACAATTTTTCCCTAAGTGATAAATTATTGAAACTATTAATTATTAAAACTGTAAGTCATTGATTATAATTTCTGATTATTAAATGAATACTTTGATTTAATAATACTTTAATGTACCAAAGTAATATAGTAAAATGTTAAAAATATAAATTAAATATTTATCTTAACTTTATAATAACACTAACGCACATAAAAGTTATTTGCATTTTTCAGAATTGTTTTTTACATAAAATAAGTTATCATTTTGTTAAAAAAAAATCGTACAATTTGTACCAAACAGAAAAATGGGCCAGCATGTTCTGTATGCAGATTTAACTGTGGTTCAAAAATTGTCTTTAATTTTCATTGCAAGATTCATTTCTGGAGTAGTTTGTTTTTTCTTCTTTCTTCCCCATTTTTTATTAAAGTTACAATTCTCTCCTTCATCTATGAGTGTCTCTCTGTATATATATATATATATATATATATATATATATATATATATATATTGTACCGGTATAAATCCACCACGCTTACTCAAACACGGTACCCGAGTTCAAACCCAGTCCACATTTAAGAATAAATTCCAAAAACGCCAACGAAATTCAAACCCAAACCCCGGTATGACCAACTGATGATGACTTTATAACAGCACAGGGTTATCCCATTACTAGCTCAACTCAGAACACAGACTAAATTACTTACAGTTTTATATAGAGGTCTATTATACTCTGGGTATCGGTACGGTCATTAATGTAATGTATATATTTAAGTTGCCAATACAGACAGTAGGTGACTAAATAGACTTCGAGAGTAATGAAGTGGAAGACACAAAATTAGAGTAAATAAATTGTTTAATAACAAATAGAAAGCATAAAAATATAGTATTCAAAAGTACGGTAAGATTTCCATAAATATTCTATTATAATTAGCTACTAGTCTTTAGTAATCATTTTACCTGTTAAACAAACTCATACCAATATTTGTGTAGTGAAATGATTGCCAGGTGGCTAAGGGAATCAGAGCATTTGGCATTGAAAATATTTATCTACGATTTTTATTAAGTTATTTTATTCGAATAGATTCGAGACCGTTGCGTGTACGAATAGTTGGAGGGTGGTTTTCGTATAACTATGATATCTAAGATTGATGTACTAGTGGTTGCCTAGATTGAAGAGCCCTACAGTAATCACTTGTGGTGCATCAAAGTAATACCGGGCGGCTTGTACTTTGACAAGGCTTAATGCCCCCAAGTAGCTCCGGGACACTACAACCAGCCGGGATCATTTCGAATCCCGGTGATCCAAGAGATAACCCTGGGGAAAGAATTGCTTTCTTCCCCATATGGTAGTCTGGTGAGACGCTAACTTCGGCGAAGGGAAGGCATTGCCACAGTCATCGAGGACGAGTGCTTGAAGTGGATTTGAAAAGGAATTATACCAAACCTGAGTAATCAATTCGTCTATTTCTACGCAACAGGCTGATATAACTATTCCAATAAAACATGGCGGAATCAAACTGACCGCGAAAGCAATAATTAATGAAGTTTACTCTGAAACCCCTAACTCCCCCAGATCGTTCAGGCGGTAGCGATTATAACAAATTATACACTGAGAACTATTTCTCATTTCATGTAGGAAACTAAGATAATAAATTTAACCCCTTTACATATTTAAGATTGGAGTATCGGTTACAATAGTATGACAAAACAAAAAAACAAAAAAAAAATAATAAAGTGATTTAATATCTGCCAACTCAATATATGAAATAATCTATAATTTAACAACGAACTTCCTTTTAAAATAACTATAATCAATATTATAAACTTTAAACAGAGTTGGGAAATATTCCTATTGGCATCGTTTGTTTATAGCATAAGTAATAAAAGAAAAAAATTAGAAATGTCTTCATTTGAATTATTATTAGTAGATACAATATTTATAAACTATTTTCTAAAGACTAGAGCAGAGGAAACGGAGAAAAGAAAATTTACTGACAGGTTTGAAACAGTAGCGTTATAAACGAAACAAAAAAAAAACTTACATGTGATTCATTTGATTGACAGATTAACTTATAACATTAAGCTCGGGAGAAAGTTAAAAGTTCATGTAACACAGTTACCCTTCCTTCTTCATCCGGCTTGGCTTCTCACGATGGTATTTCTGACGAACGTAGGCGTGCATTTGAAATCTACTTGGAAGGCATAGTCAATTTGGAGATTGGAAGCTGGAAATTGTGAAGCACATAAAACATGATCAGTTAGCGGCACAAAGATTCAAATTGGCAGGACAGAGATCAGCTCCTGGCACTTAGCCCATCGACATTACGGTTTACTGGTGGACTTCTTAACAAAAGTTTGAGAGATTTCTCTAGCAACTGCTTTGCTGTTTTTTGATACGATCTACTCCCAGCCACGTCAAAAGTTAGAATGTTAGTTTTCTCTACGATGGCCACGGTTGATCTTCTGTCTGGTTTTTGTTTTAGGCTCCACCCACTTTTCTCTAGCCTTCAGCAATCCAGCTTGACCATACAATATCAATTATCCATTTCCATTGTTCCGTTTTCAGCTATCTTTAACTTTAATATGCAATTTTAAATTGACAAAGTAATTACAAATATAAATTCCTTATCTAATTTCGAATACAACTCAATTACTCTATACATTTGTACAATACAGATTTTAATTAAAAACACTGATCAAAGGAATGTGACTTTTGATCAGTATTTTTAAACGACTTTGTATAATTCTAAAAGGCTAAATTTTAAGCAAATACACCCGCAATGAAACTTTTAAATTAAGTCGATATAAATTCACAAACCACGCACACACGAATATTATTTCATGATTTGTGACATTTATGCACGGAATCTCTACATATTTATTTACAAAACATAAAATATATATAGCTCAATTTTTGTGACTTGAAATGGAAAAAATTCCACTGCAGGTGAATAGTAGTTCGAATTACCGTACTTAAACACATGAAACTAAGATCGGTTCTTCGATCTGTCTGTTTCAATATATATAAATTAATATCAACCTAAAAAAATATGTCTACATTTGGGATTTAAATCTGGATCAGATAAAATTTGATTTTTTTTTTATTTAGGTTATAATCTGGTTCAAGATTTCATCCTGATTACTGGTTTATACTCAATCCAGTCAAGAAACAATAAATATGTATTTACAATACAAAGTTACATAAAATCAAAACAAAAAATATAATATTATTTTTAAACTGTTATAATTAGTTATAACATTAATGTTACTGGGGTTAAGTTACTTTGTGTAAATATTTGAAACAAATTCTAACCATTGTGACTTTATTAAGGATTTTAATTTTGCCACTAGAGATATATGTTACTGTCACTAATGTATTGTTTGGTTTACACATTTACCAGTCATTGTATATTAAATTCCATTTATAAAGCATGATAAGAATTCAGTAAATTCTAATTGTACTTGTCATTCCTAGAAGTTGCTGCAATTTTATTAACAGATTCTGATTAATTTGCAGACACTGCCACAACATTGATCAGAGGTATCTTTACACAAGGTAAATTTTAGAACACGTCCCCCCATTCAATGAAAAGACATTTGTAAATTAAAAAGACATAATTTTTCCAGTGCATTCATAATTAAAAATTGAAAATATCACTTTAGTTATTTAATGAGTTTGTAAAATACCTTACATAATTTATTCTTTATTTGTATAAAATAAACCCGAAGATTAAAGCAATAGCTAAAATAAAACAGATGGTGTTTAAATAAATAATTTTGAAACAATAATTAAATACTACCTTAACCCAAAAATATTTATTTAATAATATAAGTGAAGATCTATTAAATTTGAAATTTTTACTTTTTTTTCAAAAACGATTTTATTATTTTTTTGACAATCTTGTGAAATTGATGATTCTCTGAAATGTTTTTCCCATTAGAACTATCCTTTATAGTGAAAAGGGGAAAAGGCCAGTTTGTCAGCATTATATTTTTTGAAATACAATAGTTATAAAATGTGATTGTAGATTTCATTACTAATGTGTAGTTCAACTTTTAACTGACATGTAAATAATTTATTAAAAATAGTTTTTGTTTGTTTGAAAACCCAATCAAAGTCTCTCATGCATAAATTTATTCACTTTTTCCATTAACAAAATTACATTTCAACAGTAACAAAATATTTACCATATATATATATATATATATATATATATATATATATATATATATATATATATATATATATATATATATATATATATATATATATATATATATATATATATAAAGAAACTTAAATATATTCCAAACAATGGTAAACAATTTATAATATAATATAAATAAAATGATTATGAATATAATAGAAAATATTTCTTTATGAGTTTTTATTTATATTATAATATAAATTGTTTACTGTTGTTTGGAATATATTTAAGTTTCGTCATTGTATTATTAATATTAGTGGACTATTATTTTGTTTTATTATATATATATATATATTATAACGATCCGGAGAAAGAGACTTAATGTAATCTGCACCACAGGGCACCATCTAGGCATTTGAACCTAGAAAAATTTATTAAGTAGGCAGATACATAAGTCAAAAAAAATATTTTATATAATTTGATTACCAGACATTAGCCCATTGTCACTAGATCAATGGAACAGCAGAGATTTATATTTCATAAATTCTTATTTAAGAATATTTTTTTAAAAAAGAATAAAATAAGCCACTCCCAGTAATTAACATACTTACATTTATTTACGCACATATATATATATATATATAAAATTTAACATTATTATTTTAGCATGTTTACATTTTAAAATTCAATTTACATTTTTAACTTTGATTTTAATTTATATTTTAATTTTTATAAATGTACATTTTAAATATTATAAGTTCACACAGACAGATTTATAAAATGTGTTTTTAAAATGTTGAGTATAGATCTGTTACATAGATTACACAGTCAAAAACATATCAAAATAAACATAAACAATCAAAATAGAAAGTCATTGATACTGTCAATTGCATAGGGAATACAAGAAACCCAATGGTATTCATCATAAGATACTGCAGAGACACCAATAACTTAAAAGACATCCGAATAAATACATTTTAGATACTCACCATAAGGTATCATTATTTACCGAATGTCTATATATTTTGATCAAATATGAAAACCAAAAACATAATTAACTGATAATGAATCCATGCAAGTGTCTATACCCAATATAAATTTAATGCATTTTTATTTAGAGTGTCGAGTAAGAATAGACTACATAGATTTGCATTTGAAAAAAAATTATCTATCCTTATTTAACCTTAGGCCAAAAGTTTGCAGTCAAACTGGCTCCAATCCATCTGATATATTTATGTATTCAATGTAGCATGAAAATATGACAACACAAAATACTATACTGTCAGGAATGTACATCTGAACAGTAAGTAGAGTTAGAGAAGACATTGTCTCTCTACCAACAGAAATGCTACATCTGTTGGCGAGTAGAACAATAAACAACAAACTTCATAGGAATAGACTGCGGTCCTTTGCTGACTTACAAACCCATCCGTAGGCAAACAGAAGGTGTGTAGCATATATATGCAATCCTTCCTGTAGCAGATCTCATACTAAATCTACTAATTACACCAATATATCCCATCCATTGTCCCAATTTAACTATGATACAAATAACCTAAGATCACCCTCCCCTGATATAACTTTACAAATCTATATAACCACTCACGCCAGACTTAAGTTTAACATTTATATAATTTAATTTATTGCACAACAAAAATCATAAATAAATTTAAAGAACAAAAAAAAATAAATGGAAATGATTTTACAAAAGAAATACATTAAATAAAATTATAACTAATTAATAAATAACGTTGGTCAATAGGATTTTATTTCTTATAAATTAAAGACTGAGAAAGTTTATTATTTTAAAGTTCTTAGTGTTTCAAAATGTTTTTAAAGTTCTTACAATTTTTAAAACATTCCTCTTTATCCATTGCATGCCGTTTGGAATCCACTTTAAATCCCCCGATGATCCTGTTGTCGTCAGTATAAGAAAAGCAATGTTTCATTTCTTTTTTTTTAACAACTGAAGGGATTGAAGAGTGAGTCTTTTCAATCCATTATCCTTCAACTCCGCACTAACACATATTGTTGCATCTCGTTCTAATCCATTATTCCACTCACTTTTTATAGTAGCCTTTCAGATCCAGTGGACTTTATGTCATGATGATGTGATGGTCCTTTCGCTGAGGTCTGATTCCATTGTTTTTTATTAATTGGCTGTTTCTATTGTTTTTCTATCTGACTGATGCTTATACATTTAAATGTCCAAGGCTAGTTTACATTTGACTAATTAAATTAATCATTTCCATTTTTTCAATAACATTAATTAATTTGTTTTGTACAAACTTACGATATATTTTTATCTTTAAATCTTTACAGATAATTTAGTTGTAAAATACTTTTTCTTAATAAAGTTTCTTTTTTTTTAATTTCTCATCTGTGCGATTTAAATATATATATATATATATATATATATATATATATATATATATATATATATATATATATATATATATATGAGTTTAGTATAGAATTTTAATTTTCCAATTTTTAATTCTTATAAAAGAAGTTTTATTTGCGAACTTTTATTCTTTTCATGTTTACTAATAAAAAACAATGTAACGTATGTATGTGCCCATTACAATATATATAATTTTACTATTAATAATAATAATATATATATATATATATATATATATATTATAACACCCACCGACATATCTATAATCCTCCATTGTGGACTTTCACCCGAAGCTTCGACGAGAGGTATTTATGAGCATGGTTTGAACCCATCTCACGCGCCAATCTTACCAGTAAGTAGGAATTACCTCCTCGAAAACATATATACAGGTTCTGATATATATCTGATATGGTGATGCACCGAACTAGCTCAATCTCAAGGTTGGGGACATCTGTCTATCTAGAGAACAAAGCTATAAACTAACCAACACTATCTCACGCGTATATTTATTTTGCGATAGCCTAAAGCTCGAAATCCTTACTCTAACCCGGGCTGATGGGATTTATTCTACTCGATCATATCCCTTCCCAATAAATCTCATTCGTACCTACATATAAGATTGCTATGCAAACACTCAGGCCATTCATTATCATACACACACATATATCACGCTCATTCATCCACACACCAAATAATGCAAATACATATATATATATGTGAGCTGTATGATTAATATAGTCATATATCTAACTTTAAATATAAAATTTTAATATAGCAATTAACTGAGGTAACACGAGTTCTTTATTGAGATACATATATTGAAAATAGTTGGTGACATGTCACTTTACCTGTACTCACGCAATTAAACAAGTCCGTATTGACGTCTTGCCACGAACTTAATCTGGTGGATCTCACGGATGGCAAACAGTTCCAATGGTCGTTAGGTCCGGCGATAGGTTTCAGAGGTGGAGCAGTTGGCGTACTCTTTCGCAAAGGTCTAAATCTCGAACGATTTTGAATCAACATTTCTTCGATGGAACAAAATCTCTTGATTTATTATGACAGTTCGCAAGTCCGGTCAGGTGAGTTCATGACGAGTCCACGGAGTCGAGTAACGACTAGCACACAATCCAATTACCCCGACATTTTTTTGGAAGAAAAAAATATTAAACTTCTTAAGAAAAAGATTTTTGCGTCCTCCTTGCTAGGATTCAAGCCGCGTCTCTTCTTTTTTTTTTCTTTTCTTTTCCACTCGAGCGCAAGACAAAAAAAAAAAGTTCTTTTATATTCACCTTTAACTTTTCAAAATCTTTCTGCGTATTCCTACGCCGCTGACCAGTCCTTCCATTGTTCTTCAACACAAAAAAAAAACTATATCCACCGACCAGTTTTCCGCCTTCCCGGCGCCAGTTATTACCAAACTGCCTACAGCAATTCACTCATCCTATTTCAGTCCTCACATGTTCACCAGGTGACTCAACAAAAGAAAACACGTGTTACCAAAATTATTAATAAACTCAAAAAAAAAACTATGTGAATAAAATCTATCTAAGAATAATTAATTGCGCTTTATACAGCTCTACATATATAAGTGATCGCAAACCTCCCAGATACTAACTACGTATTTTTATACTCGCACATACACTATATTTACATTACTTGTAACCGGGTTCGAATGACCGTTTACATATATTCTTTTATTTATTTGTTTATACATGGTCCTTACATTAACACTATTAATTATGTCATATTTTACATATGCGTGTATTCGAACCCGTTTGTTACATACCCCCCTGGTGCGATAGCCTTCAAATACCTTCTTTGTATTTGAACGGCTTCTTAAATGACTCTTCTCTTTCACTTTATTTCTTTCGGGTTTACGAAAGGCTTGAGAGACCGTGCGTTATATGACCCTTTTATCCCCTGGCCAGTGTCCACCCAAAAAGCATGTTTTCCCAGACCTTTCACTATCGTAAACGGACCCTCATATAAATTACAAAATTTTTTGCAAACAAACTTCCCAGGTTCGCTTACATGAGGCGTCTTCACCATTACCTGGTCTCCCACTTTAAAGGAGTGCGATGAACTTTTGAAACTCTCCTTGCGTTGTCTACTCCTGTGAAGCATCAGTTGGTATGCCTGCTGTCTATCCTTATCTAGATCAATGGGGTTCTCTTCTCTGAGAAAATCAGTCTGGAGCAACGCAGGTGCGTGTCTACCAAAATGCAAATGTATCGGAGTGAAGCCAGTAGATTCGTTCACCGCCCAATTCATATAATTTAAAATGTCGGGCAGGTGTTTGACCCACCTTCTATGGTCGGTTTGGATATACGTACGGAACAACCTACCCAATTCTCGCATCATTCTTTCGCAGGGATTTGACTGAGGGTTACGGATTGAGGTTAACACATGACCGATCTTCAAACGCTCAGTCCATTTCACCCACTCCCTCGAAACGAATGGGGTTCCATGATCTGATATGATAGTTTGAGGTTTTCCCACGGATGGAATATGTTCCTTTTCCAGGACGCGTATCGTATTTCTCGTGTTGGCTTGAGCAAGGGGGTATGCAGACACCAATTTAGAGAACAAATCATAAACGACCAGGAGGTACTTCTTTTTATTAAAGGCCGGTAGTGGGCCATAATAATCGACTGCAACAATTTCCTTAGGTCCTCTGGGAATCACGGATAACATCGGAGCTGCATATTTCTTATTTGCGGGCTTAACTCTCTGGCAAATTTCGCACTGCCCAATGACCGCCGCGATCTTGCCACGCATGCCCGGCCAGTAAAACCACCTTCGGATCCATCCTTCAGTCTTCATGATCCCATAGTGGCCCGACCTGCGGTGCAGGTGTGCCACCACTGCCGTCCTCATGTGCCACGGGATGACTGCCCTCCATTCAGCTGGAGTTTCCTTCACTCTGTATTGTAGTACACCTCGTTCCAATCTAAACTTTTGAATAGTCTGCCTGCCCCAAACCCCACTCAGTTTGGCTTCTTTACCCTCCAATTGGTCGATGACCGGCTGAAGTTGGCGGTCTTCTCTCTGCAAGTATTCCAGACGCCGCAGATCGCTTTCGAGATCTTCATCCGTCCTTAACCCTATGTTTGCTATGTACAAATTCTCAGTATTTAGATGGTATGATTGATTGTCCACTGGATTGCGACTCAGAGTATCAGCCACCACATTGTCAGACCCTTTGCAATATCTCACCGTATAGTTGTACTCTTGGAGGTATAGGCTCCACCGTACTAATCGGCTATTTGTGAGGTAGCTATGGTTGATAAACTCCAGACTCTTGTGGTCAGTAATCACGATGACCTCCGAGCCCAGTAATAACGTTCGAAACTTCTGAAAGGCCCAAACAATGGCCAACGCCTCTTTCTCAGTGGTCGTATAATGTACCTCGGAGCCTTTGAGCAGCCTGCTCAAGAAATATAGCATACCCATCCTCCCGTCTTCCTGTTCTTGAGCCAAGGTTACTCCGAGACCATATCCGCTGCTATCTGTCTGTACTATGAACGGCTTTGAAAAGTCAGGAAAGGCCAACATAACATGTCCCAAGAACCCCGTCTTCACTCTTTGGAAAGCTTGGTCCTGCTCCTCCGTCCACTTCCACTCGTTACCCTTTTTTAATAGCCTCACCAAGGGCTCCATCCGTTCCGCAAACCGTTCTTGAAAGCGGTTATAAAATGTACACAGACCCAAGAATGATCGGACCTGCTTCCTGGATCTCGGTTTTGGAAAGTCACGGATAGCCGAAATCTTGTCCGGGTGTGGTTTAAGTCCCTGGGCTCCCACTATATGCCCAAGAAAGGCCACTTCTTTCTGACACAGCGTGCTCTTTTTGATATTTATTTTTATGCCCTTTTTCTCACATTCTTCTAAAAATAGTCCCACTTCTCGTATATGTTCCTTGATATCAGTGGAGGCTATCAACACGTCATCCATGTAAATCGTGACCATGTCCTTTATCTCCGAAGATAGCACCTGGTCCAAGCACCTGAGTAGGCCGGCTCCGCTGTTTATTAAGCCAAAAGGCATCCTGTTAAATTGATATGAGTGACCCTCATATCTGAACGACGTGTATTGGCGATCTTCCGGATGTAACTTAATTTGCCAATAACTGGCCGTCAAATCGAAAGTCGAAAATACCTTCTTTCCTTGGAACTTCCGTAATAATTCTTGCATAGGAGGTGGTACGTTACAGTCCGGTACAGTCACTTTATTTAGCTGTCGAGCGTCAAGACATAATCTAACGGATCCATCTTTTTTTTTTTACTACTACCATCGGGTTACAATACGCTGATGAGCATTTTGATATAATTCCCCACTCTAACATTTGATCTATTTGTTCTTTTACCGCTTTTCGGTATTGATGGGGAATGGGGTATGATCTAGCTTTGAATGTCTGACCATCTCTCATCTTGATCCTCTGCTCGAACCCTTGAATAACCCCCGGCTTGTCTGAAAAGACCTGTTGATATTTGGTCAACGTTTGTTGTAAGGCGCTATCTTGAGCTTTTCCTTCTACTTCCATTCTATCGGTCTTATCTTTGAGCTTTTTAGGAACATCATCTTCTACATGTAACATTCCTATCGACCATTGAGGCCCCTCTGTCAGAAAATGCACCACTTCACCCCCACACGTGACTTGACCCTTCCCATAGTCGAGATTACATTTGTATCTATTTAGAAAATCCGATCCCAGCAGGGCCTCATGTACTAAACCTTTCATTATAAGGAACACATGTGAATAACGCTTTCTATTGATTTCTAGATCCATCCATATCTGTCTTGGCTCTACTTTAGCTCTGCGGTTGTCCGCCATTGCTATGTGAACTGTTTTTAGCGGTAAAGTCGGTATCTCTGGTTGTTCCCTTCTAATTTGGTGGTATAATTTCTCTGATACTACCGATACCTGACTGCCCGAGTCCATGAGAGCTTCCACCTCCATTGAACCCACCTTTATAGGGATAATGGGACAAGTCTGACGTGCGTATCTGGGGACCCGGTCTTCCCATGAACATATTAAATTGCCTACTCTTTTTATCCCTGGCTTCTCCGCATCGGTGTCCCCTTTTTTTTTTAGTTCATGCCCCTCTATCCGTCTCCTTTCCGTGTCTATTTCTAATTGGCTCAACACCCTATCAATCGCCCATCCTGATCTTTCTCCCCTTTTTCCTAGCATCCATCTAATCCCACTGGGCAACTTTCTACATGCTGTCGCTATAATCTGCTCCTCGGATAGTTTACATGCATCTAGAGTTCTCAACGTAGCCACCTGCCGCCTAAAGAACTGTATATATGCTTCTCCATTATCTTCTTGAAACTCCCGCTGTGCCACTTGTGCCCACACCCTTTCTTGTCTTTCTTCATTCCAGAATACTCTGGTTAATGCTTCTTTGTACTCTAGAAATGTTCGCGGTTGCTGACTCAGTGAATTCCACCATGTCTCTGCCTGTTTCTCTAGATGATGGTATGCTATGATCACTTGGTGTTCATCTGCTATCTCATAATACTTATAGTATCTTTCTAGGCTCTTGAGGTGCTCTACGGGTGTCTCCTCCTTTTCCCCTCCATATATTCTTATCTTCAATCCCATTGCCCCTTCTTTTTGTTGCTTCATCTTTATCTATCTTATCATTAAGGTTATGTGCCAGGTTCGTCACCCCGGCTTCCAGTGGTCCTGGCATGACCCACCTGATACCTTTGCCCCTTCTTATCCTCTTGAACGATATCGTTTATGATATCTCACTATTGGATAAATTCTTAACCTCTGCTTTCTAAACCCTGACTTTATATATATGTTTCAACATACATCAACGCTATTTCCCCACGACCTTATGAGAACCTTTTCATCCACACATTCGCCCGCAGAACATGCCCATCTACCGTCTTTCCCATATGTTTTCAAGCTCTTTCCGCTTTATCACCACTATCGCTTTTATTTTCCCTTCTTTTTTTTTTTTTTTTTTTTTTAAAAAAAAATCGCTTACTTGCCCGTTCTCTAACATTCGCTGCCCCGTTAGTTGGGACGCCATTATAACACCCACCGACATATCTATAATCCTCCATTGTGGACTTTCACCCGAAGCTTCGACGAGAGGTATTTATGAGCATGGTTTGAACCCATCTCACGCGCCAATCTTACCAGTAAGTAGGAATTACCTCCTCGAAAACATATATACAGGTTCTGATATATATCTGATATGGTGATGCACCGAACTAGCTCAATCTCAAGGTTGGGGACATCTGTCTATCTAGAGAACAAAGCTATAAACTAACCAACACTATCTCACGCGTATATTTATTTTGCGATAGCCTAAAGCTCGAAATCCTTACTCTAACCCGGGCTGATGGGATTTATTCTACTCGATCATATCCCTTCCCAATAAATCTCATTCGTACCTACATATAAGATTGCTATGCAAACACTCAGGCCATTCATTATCATACACACACATATATCACGCTCATTCATCCACACACCAAATAATGCAAATACATATATATATGTGAGCTGTATGATTAATATAGTCATATATCTAACTTTAAATATAAAATTTTAATATAGCAATTAACTGAGGTAACACGAGTTCTTTATTGAGATACATATATTGAAAATAGTTGGTGACATGTCACTTTACCTGTACTCACGCAATTAAACAAGTCCGTATTGACGTCTTGCCACGAACTTAATCTGGTGGATCTCACGGATGGCAAACAGTTCCAATGGTCGTTAGGTCCGGCGATAGGTTTCAGAGGTGGAGCAGTTGGCGTACTCTTTCGCAAAGGTCTAAATCTCGAACGATTTTGAATCAACATTTCTTCGATGGAACAAAATCTCTTGATTTATTATGACAGTTCGCAAGTCCGGTCAGGTGAGTTCATGACGAGTCCACGGAGTCGAGTAACGACTAGCACACAATCCAATTACCCCGACATTTTTTTGGAAGAAAAAAATATTAAACTTCTTAAGAAATAGATTTTTGCGTCCTCCTTGCTAGGATTCAAGCCGCGTCTCTTCTTTTTTTTTTTCTTTTCCACTCGAGCGCAAGACAAAAAAAAAAGTTCTTTTATATTCACCTTTAACTTTTCAAAATCTTTCTGCATATTCCTACGCCGCTGACCAGTCCTTCCATTGTTCTTCAACACAAAAAAAAAACTATATCCACCGACCAGTTTTCCGCCTTCCCGGCGCCAGTTATTACCAAACTGCCTACAGCAATTCACTCATCCTATTTCAGTCCTCACATGTTCACCAGGTGACTCAACAAAAGAAAACACGTGTTACCAAAATTATTAATAAACTCAAAAAAAAAACTATGTGAATAAAATCTATCTAAGAATAATTAATTGCGCTTTATACAGCTCTACATATATAAGTGATCGCAAACCTCCCAGATACTAACTACGTATTTTTATACTCGCACATACACTATATTTACATTACTTGTAACCGGGTTCGAATGACCGTTTACATATATTCTTTTATTTATTTGTTTATACATGGTCCTTACATTAACACTATTAATTATGTCATATTTTACATATGCGTGTATTCGAACCCGTTTGTTACAATATATATATATATATATATATATATATATATAAATGTATAGATATATTATATATATATATATAGTGTTGTTTAAGATTGTGTCTTAAAATTCAAGGCTTATGCAATTGTCACAATAAATCTAATTAAATAAGTATTCCTCTCATACTTAAATAAAAATATTTACACTCAGAATATATTTTTCACAATTCAATGATTCAAAAATATAAACATTTCATTTACATATAAATTGTATTATTTATCTTGGTGCCTTATGTTGACGTTTATTTGTTTCCTGCACAACCTGCACCACCACATACAGTATTTCTCTCTCTGGTTATTTCACTTAACTGTTTTATAAATAGAATTTAATAGGCGCTGATTTTAAATAGAAATGAACAAATACAAACTATGAGCCACATAATGTCTGTTGTGTGTGTAATTTAATAAAGTCATTGGTGAAATTATTTTCTGACATTGGAATGTCTATACAATCATTTATAAAATATTGTTAACAATAATCTATAAAATATCCATATGCTAGAAAATCAAAGTGATATTAAATGGTAATATATTATAAATACTGAAATTTTTTTGTTAATTTGTTCAGTTAAGATGACTATTACAAAAAATATAATATATACATACATAATTTGTATAATGGTTTCAGTCAAGGGTTTTAGTCAAAAACAATATAAAATCCTAAGCTTTTATATTAATTCATTAAATTATAGTATATAAAATAAAATATTATCTTTGTAAAACAAAAAAAAAAACTTACATATCCCATCTTCCATTTTTAAGTCACAGACATGACATCTTTGTACATGTATATGAGTGTTTTTGACTTGTTAACTCATATTATTATAAAATTTTATAAAATAAACATATATTTTAACAATTTTCAACAATTTTGTATTTATTTTGTGTACATATGTATACTGTTCTAAATCTAAAGTATTATCTATTTATTGTTAATATATTTAATGTGAATAAACATTGAAAATATAAATAGTTACTTTTAGAATACCATTTAATAAAAATAAATGTTAAAGCAACAATAATCCATTATCAAGTCACTACAAAATTTAATTACATTTATGTTGTTTATAATAAGTATGTATTTAAAATTATAAGCATAATAATTTCATTACTTTTACAAGATAATAATTAAGCTCTAACTATTAATAAACTACTATAAAAGTTTAATAACTAATTTCAATAAACTTGACATATAAATGACTTATTTATAGCTTATTGTCATTTTATATTATTAAACTACCATAAAAAAATACAAACAATTTCAATGGATTTAACATTTAATTGGCCTATATATATATATATGATCACACATGGAGCTTGACCAATAGGCCACTTAAGCTTGTTTACAAAAAATGCCGAGAGAGATTCGAAAATTCAATATCTCTTTCAAATTGTCTCCAACCTTTAAACCATGGTTTCAAGCTAATTGGCAATCATCAGTAAAAGATAGGAGAACTAGAAACTAGACAATTTGAAAGAGATATTGAATTTTCGATTTTCTCTCAGCATTTTTTGTAAATAAGCTCGAGTGGGCTATTGGTAAAGCTCCATCTGTGATCATAAATTGCAAGCTATAGAATGGTTAAAAAATTTTAACTTGTTTTTGTTTATTATATATATATATATATATATATATATATATATATATATATATATATATATATATATATATATATATATATATATATATATATATATATATATATATATATATATATATTGCTATTTTTGTGGGCTGTGATTCATTAAAATTTATGTTGAGCAATACAAAAATTTTTAAAGTTTTTTTTTTTTTCATTTTTCAGTAAGGCTTAGATTGTTTTCAAGAAATTAGAACATACTTACACATCTAGTGCTAGCTTGGCAAATTGATATCTATGTAATTTAATTTAGAAGATCACACAAAGCTGTTTAAGTACTCATCATCTAGAAAACAAGCTGTATAAAGTGATTTTTAAATAGCTTTAGAGATATCTGTTGTGCAGGATTTTGAACATGTATATGTTTGTATTCTTGTAAAGAGAAATAATAGTTTAATAGACTAAAACTGGATTATCTTGCAGGGTTTGTGGAATAGTAGAATCTGAATATCAAAATCCAAAAATTAGGCACAACTCTGTCATTTCTATTATCCAAACTTCTTACAAACTTTCAAGTAATATATTGTTTGATTATTTTTTTAATTTACTATGACATTATTATCAAAAGTATACTGGCTAAAAGTTGTTTTTTTTTAAGTGTCATAGCATCGGCCGGGACGCGAAGCCACAACTCGGGCAACTGCCTGCAAGTGCAAGGCAGTCGCCTGACATTAAAAAATATACTTTGTGTAAATCATGATTTTTTTTTACTTTTATTGATATATTATAGATACATTTTCAATGATTTGATTTCAAGTTTTTTTAAAAATATATTATAGTCCTCTGTAACATGACAATTATTATTATTAGCTTTCCACTAACGATACTAAATCTAATCTAATTTTCTTTTTATAAGTTTTATTTTTACTTATTTTTTTTTAGATTGAAGATGTAATTTTAAAAGATCTAGTGTGAAGAAAAAATATACTTTTCTACATATTCAATTATCAAAATTTTAAATAATAATGTTTTCCAATTCTTGTCCTACTAGTTAACTTCTGCCCCATATAAAACTGTAATCCAACCTCTTACTAATTCCTATTTCAGTACTCAAAATAATTTGATATAATTATAATTATTTATTTTATTTTAGCTTTTTGTACTTGTCCTAATTTTATTTAAAATAGTTTTTAAAATATGTAAAGCTATTAATTTTTTGTAAAAGTTTTATATTTATGTAGTAAAAAAGCAAACTTGATAACAGAATTTAAAAATTGAAGATTGTTCATGAAAGTGTTTTTTTTTTTTTTGGAAAGAAGTGTATTTTAAGCAGTTATATTTAGGTATTCCCTGTCTGTTATAGGAAGTATATATATATATATATATATATATATGGATAAAAATATGTATATATATATATATATATATATATATATATATATATGACCTCCCTCACATATTTTTATCAATGATTCAAAAATTGAAATAATTGCAAATCTTTATTATTAATGATATTAAATTAGAAACATATAATAATAAAGGAAATATTTTTAATTTTTAAATATTAAATACCCACAGTTTATACGATCAAATCTCTTCAAGACCTGAGGGTAGAACATGACTTGTGACAAAGTAGTTGTCACGATTTAATATTGTTTTGACTATTTTAAGTGACTTTATCTTCTACAGAAAAAAGTTTATTAGAACAATTGGATGGTTCATTAAATGTCAAATATTAATGAAGCAATGTTAAATGTATGCATTAGTATTATATATATATAATTTAGCTTCTTCAATTTGTGTGAAATTTTTAGATTTACCAATGAAGCAGTGATAATGTTAAAACTCTGTCTGTACAATGATATTTGTGTTAATTTTATTAGTGCATATTTCCCATAAGCAGACTATATATATTTTGGAGAAAAAAAAACTTATTTGTTGCTGAATTATATTGTATCATTAATTCTTATTCAAATATTTTTTTTTCTTGCAGTATTTAATGTAAAGTGCTGAAACACAAGAAAATTAGGTCAAAAGCTATAATTTTTGTAACTCAAATCTTATGTTATTATTGATTTTTTATTAAAAAAAAATTATTATTGCAAAAAGTTTTTATTTTGATGGGAAAATTAATATAGTAAAGCACAAATGCATTCATAACAAAACATTGCCATTTATAAAATACATTATCATTACTTATGTTTGACCCTTATATATAATTTTATGAGTATCTTGCTTCATTTTAAAAATATAATAATACAAACCAATATCATCAAAAAGAATTGAGTAGCTTCTCTTTCAATGCATGTTTTCCTGCTATGCTAATAATTTTAATTTGATCAGAACTAAATTATCCTGGTGACTCTATCTGTCCCTACCTATTGGCTTGCATGTTAAATTAAGTTTCCTTTACATAGTCCTTTTTTTAGATAATTTACCAAAAACATGTTTTTGATATCTCAAAACTCATTACCTTATTTTCTTTAGATGTTTTTTTTTAACACAAAAATATATTTGTCCTTTTTTGAAATTCCTACTTTAACTAACTTTTATTTTGTCTTATTGTTGTTGTTGTTTTTACATAATTATTTGTATTTATTAGTTGTTATTTTATTTTTGTTAAATGATAATATCATTTAGACAATAAAATTGTTAATTGGAACTATTAGGATTACAATATTACTGAGTAACAAATTCTTTTAAGGAATGTACTTTGATAAATATATTTTAGGTTCAGTAAATAAATTTTAAATGCTTATTTGACAATCATTAGTTATTTTATTAAAAGAAACATGCACCAATTTCTATTACCAAAATAAAAATTGAATGAAGAGTTTTATAATTAGTATTAAAATTTAAAGGTATAATTTATGAATTGATAATAGAGCTTAAAATTATTAATGAACTAGAACTGTAAAGATAATCATTATTCGATTTTTATAATGCAAGAAAAATAATATTTAGATATGAATAAAAGTATAATCAAAGAAATTCATTCATGATATATGATGACAACTATGTAAACAGATGGTAAGAACATTTTTATATTTATCAAATAATACATTAATTGAAATAACCCTGTCCCCAAACCATTTTCCAGCTGATGGCTCTTGTCAATGAGGCACTAGGATATTCACACTCTAGACCTAAAACTGATTTGGGGATAGATATAACTCTAGTTAGAGATTTTAAATGCTTTCTCTTCCAGCATTTATTTGACAAGTCTGTTTAGATCTATTAGCATTCTCATTATATTACATTTGTAGCATAAACATAATAAGTTAAGTCACATGATATATATATATATATATATATATATATATATATCATGTGACTTGTACTTATATATATATATATATATATATATATATATATATACACACACATTTAAGAATTAATAATGACAACCAGATTAGTGAATTTAAAACAGTCCATTTTTTTTTCATCTGAATAATAAAAGAAAATGCAGATTATGATAAGATACCAGACAATATTTTAAAATATGGTGCTAATAAATTAGCATCAAATTTTTTATTTAAAAAAAATAAGTGGATATTTGTCATCTATCTATAAGAATTCTTCTGTCATGGAACTTTTAAAATTAACTGGAATAAAAATACTACAGCAATTAACATTAAATTTCATTGTAATCTACTATAATATACTTTTAATGAAATTTTTGATTATAAAATAATCAAAAGGACTTTATACACTTAACAATGGATAATAAAATGTTTTCTTGTCAAGGAAAATGCCAATAGTTATCAAAAACAAAAGAATAGTTTATAGATTACTTTATTAATTTTGTCAAGGCTGATGATTCTATTTTTGAAAGAGGTTTGTGGCATCATATGATAATATTTAGTTGTCCATCAACATTTATTCTTATTATAAAACCTACTACATTTTAAAATGGCACAATATATTTTTACTACTTGTAAGTCTTATTAAACAAAAATGTATAATAGCTTCAACATTTGTTTTGATTATTGTAACAGTATTCTTTGGAACTATTTATAGATTTTTTACAGAGGTAGTGCTCAAGGTGAGAGATAATATAGATGGTCGAATTGTTTATTGATTGGGTTATCCTTTTTCAGTAAAATAATATAGTCTTCAGAATGTGTTTAATGTTTTACGTGTTACATATCATTTAATAATTAATATTTTAAGAAATTATATTTTTATTATCTAGGGATTGAAAAAAATATTTTAGAAACTTTTAATTTAAATAGTTGCCAACTTGACATTGTGAAGTAATTCAAATGTTTTGATAATTTTTTAAGCAGAAAGAATGTCTTAGTTGTTGAAGTCCAACAGAGTGCCATTATTTGAACCAATTTATTACACAAAAATAAACATTTTTTTTTTCATTGATATAATATAAAGGCATTATAGAATTTTCTTTTAAAAAATCTCCATAAATTCTAAAATTGTATTGGCATAAATATTCTGTTTTCAAATATTCTGGCTATGATAATGTATAATCTATCCCTTATATATATATATATATATATATATATATATATATATATATATATATATATATATATATATATATATATATATATATATATATATATATATATATATATATATGTGTGTGTGTGTGTGTGTGTGTGTGTGTAAGCCTGTACAGTGTATTAATTTACATATTAAAACAAAGTTTGTTAAAGATATTCCCATACCTCACATATGTATGTAAATGGATTATTCTCCAGTATGTGATTAGTCAAAATTACTAAATGGTCAACATGAGTAAGATGACAACCTTGGCACTAACAAGGGCTTTAACATGCCACCATCAGATTTTCAATAAAATGGATGGCTAAAAAGTTGTGGGTTGGAGTAGTTTAAAGCCTGCCCATTAATGTATGAAGATTGTCTATCTTAATATAAAGCTGATCATTGATTGTATATATGTGTGGAGATAATAGTCTAGACAAACTGATGATTGTTGTAGGTTTAGTATAAAATATGTTTATTGGTGATTATTTACCTTTTCAACATGTGTATGATCAGGAGGTTAGCAATATGAGATGGCATGGAGAGTTGAGTGTCATAGGAAAATTCTGACTTTAAATCGCTTATATATTACATTATTTATAAGCAGGGGTGTGTAAGCTTGTACAGTGTATTAATCTCGTATTATAAAATCACATATTTATTGGATTGAAAACTAAGATATTAAATATTTCTATAAAAGTATTTTATGAAGATCATGAGCATGTTTTTCATTGACTTGTTATTTTATAAAATAATTTAAAAGATGTTTTTAAAAAGAATAATATTGATTTTTTTTATTAGTAATATGCAGTAGAAAATAAAATGTAGTGAAGAATTACAATTAGACAAAGTGTGAAATTCATTCAGAAAGAGTGTCTGCAGAATATAAAAAATAGTATTGCTAAATGTTAAATAAACAATACAATGAAACAGTTCTACATGTAGATGCATTTTAAAGTTTGGATTGTATAATCATTGAAAAATAATCTGGTTTGTACTACTACTATTATTATTATTATTATTATTATTATTATTATTATTATTATTATTATTATTATTATTATTATTATTATTATTATTATTATTATTATTATTATTATTATTATTATTATTATTATTATTATTATTATTATCATTATCATTATTATTATTATTATTATTATTATTATTATTATTATTATTATTATTATTATTATTATTATTATTATTATTTTGTCTTTCAATCTTTACTTTATTTTGAAAATAATATTCATTTGGGATATTTGAAGACAATTTTTATTCAAAGTTGAATTATATCTCTTTTTTTTTTTTTTTTTGCAAATTTCATAATTAATACATTTAAAAAAAAAAAAAACATGATATTGTTATCCGGCACTAAGAACACTGATTTATAATTTTTTTAAAACATTTTAAAAATTAAGAGATGAACAATTTTATTATTATGTATTTTAATCTATTTATATTTTTTTTTTCATTAATAAATTAGTTCATTACAGACATGTATTTTACTACATACTTAGATTTTTTTTTTTTTACTTTTCGTCTATAACCCCCTCCACATATGTGCTAAATAATGACTCAAATTTACTTTTTTAATTGAATTTTTTCCCACTATTTTTTTCAAAATCCAAACTGTTTCTTAGATAACATTTCATTTGATTTATTACAAATCATTCTCTTTAAAACTCTCAGTAGTATTTTAGCTGCTTGGGAAATTAAACTAATTGTTTAAAAATTTTTATCAGGTTCCTTTTTACTATTTTGTTTTTTTCTGTAAGTAATTAATCACGAGTGTCTAAAATATTTTATTTTCATTAACAAATAATATTTTTGTATTGATGTTTTCATTTTCACTATAAAATTAAGTTTGGGCTACTTATTATTTCAATATATATTAATAATAATCAGTGAAAATTTATGACTAAGTAATTATCATATCTACCTGATATTTCATTACTCGTAATTCAACTTCATTTAAAATGTTAAGACTTTTTTTTTGATTTCAAGCAAGTTTAGGATTAATTTCTGATATTTATTCTCTAATCATTCTAGTTAACCACCCAGAAATTGATTGTTTACAAATATCTATTTTTCTCTTTCAAGATAATTTTATTTGACCTATAAGTGATTACAAAAAAATGAAATAAAATGATAATAATTAACTAGGTGAGGTTACAGAGTGATATATACAAAGAAGAAATGTTCCAAAAGTCAGTAGAATACAAAATTAGTGTTAGTGAAGAACTTATTATGTGGATGCAAGATGAATATTAATCATCTAGTCTATAACAAAAAAGCTTTGTTAGTAAACCCTGTTTTCATAAGTAATTGTTGGAGGATTTTGTTAGATCATAATAGTTATTTTCATATAAATTATTTAGGGGAAGGTTGGTCAGGTGCTGCTTAGGCCAGTTGTGAATTCCCAGGTTGATATGGCCAGGTATGGATCAGCCTCTCTCTTGTCTGTTTTTTGGATATTTTTAGTTATGTTGAGGAATCAGTTATTGAGTTCATCAAGTGGTAATTTTTGAAATATCACCTTGCATCTGGTCAACCAGATGGCAAAGTTTATGTAAGTGGCAAGCCTGATTTTAGTGAAAATGCCTCTATTTAAAACCCCTTGAAGTGATGTTAGATCTGCACCATTATTATTAATGTGTTTCTGGAAGTTTTGTCTTAGTCCTTGCCAGACCGGACAAAGGGAAGGGATATGGTCCATATCTTCTGGGCTGGAAAGACAGAGACAACATATGGAATCTATGTGGAAGCCTCTTATATTAAGAAATATAGTAGTGGAGAGGCTACCAAGGTTAATTTTCAGAAGGAAGTCAGTGTGTTTCGGTGCTAGTTTCAATCTACTGGCTAGTTTGCACAGTTTGTTTATGTCGATGGGGTGGTAGGTGTGTGCCTTCTGGGTATTTGTGTTGGATAGGTTGAAGGCTTCCCAATATGTAATTTTTGAATTGAACATGGTCACAGAAGGTATTATGTGTTCAAAAATGTATGAGATATGTGTTTGAAGCCAGATGGGAGTGAACCTAAGAGGGGGCAGTCTATCAGTGGGAAGAACTTTTTTTTTGGGAAGTGGACATTGTGCAATCAGAGTAAAGTTTATGTATTTTTTTGTAAGTTCTATGTATTGCAAATACTTTTATTGAATGCAGACCCATTCCATAAATGTTTCTTGACTTTTGAAGGGTGCGCAGACTGATAAATGATCTGCGACCACTTCTATAGAGTTGCAGACAGTGGGATTCTACTTTTTTAATGAAAGCTTCTGTTGGTTTAAAACCTGCAAGATAATAAATGATCTTGGGAAGTATGAGGTAGTTTAAGAGTGAAACCTTTCCAAATGTGGTTATGTATATTCTTGAAAGGCATGTTATGGTGATATCTATTTTGTTTAGTAGTCTTCATTGTATTTCCATTCTCATTGCTGTAAGGAATATGGATGTATTGAATCCCAAGAAAGTATGAGGCATAACTTGCAATGAACCTGTCATCCTGTTAGCCGTTTTGATATTCCAAATTGCCGATTTGCACCTGTTAACTGTAAGCTCGTGGGTCTGAGCATAGTGCTGTAATAGGCTTTTAAGAATGTTTATTTCTTCATGTGATTTAAGAAACACCACCACATCATCCATGTAGGAGATGTGGGAGATGTTTTCATTAAGAAGAGAGATGGAGATACCAGGGAGTGCTTCCTCAATGCTCAAAAGCAAGGGATTTATATAGATCATGAAAAGGAGAGGACTTAATGGGGAGTCCTAGAGATTTGAGATGCAGGGTTTAAACCCAGGGGCAATTCTCCCATTTAGAGAGAAAAAATCTCTCGATTTGCCAGTGAGATTATCTATGATCTGAATGAATGCCAGAGGAACCTGAAGGATGTCAAGTTCGGCAAGTAATACATCTATTCAAACAGAGTCAATGCCCTGGCAAAGTCTAGTTGGAATGTGACTGGCCAGGATTGTTTTGTTCTACGGATGTGATCAATGAGGAGTCGAAATAAGCTGACAGCATCACCAGTCAATGAACCCCTCTTAGCATATTGATGTCTGGAAAGCTTTTGTAAGATTTTCTCTTGAATTTTATCTTTTATAATGCTTTCAATAATTTTGATTAGGAGAGAAACCATGGATATTGGCATAATGTTATTTAAGTCAACAGGTAGATCTTTCTTTTTTATGAAAGGGACCACTGAAATACGATAAATCCTGGGAATATGTAGGCTATCAGTGGTTAAGAGATCAATGATTCCCCTTGTAATATGTATGGTAATTTTTCCAAGTGAATCAGAAGAAATCTAGAAATTTTGTGCATACTGGGATGAATGTGTTCAGGTAGGCTTTTAATTTTTGAGATGATTTAAGCTTCAGTAATGTTGTGAGAGTTATTTGAAACTTTCACAAATTTGTGTCATCTGGCAACAGTTCCAATGGGCTGTAGTTTGGTGGAATAATAATCCCTAATTTTGTTAAGCATACTGATGCCAGAGTAAGTGATGATGTCAAGGCACAAAGAGGAGGATGTGTGATTTCCTTTTCCTGACCCCAGGGCCCATCTGATATATGCTGGTGTATAGCAATCTTGTTGTTCCAGATAATTGCATGCTCGCTTAATACGAATATGTTCAACAATGGTCATTCTGGTTTGTTTATATGTATGTTTAGGCATAGGATTTCTGGGATGTTGTGTTCTGTAACTTGGATCTTTTCAGATCAGATGTAATCCGATCAAGTTCTGAGAGTAATCGTAATGGCCCTTTCTGATATCTATTGTATTGGTTAATAAACTTTTGTATTGTGTTTATGAATGTATTCCATCTTTGTAATGTTGGTAGATTCTGTATATGCTGTTCTTGAAAGGTGATGTATATGTCTGAGATTAATTGGGGGACACATTGTGTCTGTTGAGTAATCTCATCATCTGGGGGAGGTTGGTTGATGTGTAAAGTTGTGGTTGCAATTTGATGATAGCTTGAACAGCGAGATGATCTGAAAAGGCAATAGGCCAGAGATGCATTTGAGTTCATTTCAGGTGAGCAGAATATGAGGTGTATGAGCGAGTGTGTACTTCTGGTATAGAAAAAGAAGGCCCCTTCATGAAAGAGTGCTTTCACAATGTGTATGTTTCTAATAACCTATTTAAATATTTTTTTCTCAAAATGGTCAAAAGTGTGATTGAAATCACCAAGCCAGATAACTGGACTGTGGTTCGATGTAATTGCTATGTTTATATTATGTATAACTTTGGGTATTATTTGTTCATCTTTAACCAGATACACATTGATAAGAGTGAACAGAAAACCCTAGATTTGTATAGTAGCAATAATACAATAGGTATCTATGTGAAGGATTTTGAAGAAGTCAATAATTGAGTTTATATTGATGATAAGAGAAACAACAGTGGTAGCTGAGATGGAGAAATAATATATAAAGTAACCAAAGCTCTCAATTGTTTTTATTCTTGTGGGGTCTGTGTGAAGGTGGAGCTTGATTTCTGATAAGCAAAGTATATCTGGTTTTTGGAGTTTGAACCAATGTGAGACAGCAAATGCCCTGTCTTTAAAGTTAAGCCCCCTGATGTTGAGTGACATTATTGTGAATGACATTTTAATGTAGGTTGCTTGGTTTCTTGTTTTTTAGCTAAAAGTCTTGCTGTGAGTTGGCTGTCTTTTTGCATTAGGCAGACTTCAGGATCAGTTGATGGGATACATAATGTTAAATCTTGTGGGGCTATTTCCCCAGAGATATTAGATTCAGGCAGGGAATGTCATTTTGAAGTAGGTTGCTTGGTTTCTTGTTCCTTAGCAAGAAGGCTTGCTGTGAATTGGCTGTCTTTTTGCATGAGTCAGACTTCAGGATCAGTTAATGGTATCCATAATGTTAAATCTTGTGGGGCTATTTTCTTAGAGGTATTAGTTTCAGGTTGGATATGATATGAGTTTGATGTTTTGTCATTATCTGGTTTTAGGGATTCAACTTTCTGTTTTTTTATGTTTTGGACTGGCATTGCCATATAAGTTGTCAGAGGTTGAGGTGGTTTCATTTGAATCAATATTTCTATTATTGTTAATGTTGTGAACCAAGGTGGTGGATTGTGTGTTTCTGTTCCGGCACTTTTTCTTTTTACGTGGTGTGGTAAAGTGTTTAGGGACATGATCAGGCCCAGAGTCTGTGAGGCTTGCAGTTTTTTCTTGCCTAGTTTCAGCATCCATTTCTTCTTGCTCAAAGACAGAACAAGTGTCTGTTGAAGAGAAATAAGTTTTGCTTATCTAGTTTTGATGTGTTTGGTGACTTCTGTGTGGGTTGGTTTCTTGGCATTGTTTTTGTTCTTTTATGTTGTTTTGATGAAAATTGTTTGTCGAATGATTATATATTTTTAGCTTGGTTAAAGTCTCATGCTCTAATTTTATATTTCGATTATGTTGTATTTCAGATTTTGGTTGCTGCATGTTTTGCTGTTCTTGTATATGCTCTTCTTTTGAACCTCACCAAAGTGACCGATACACAAAGACACCACAAGAGGTGCAGTGTCTCGAAGGTAAATTGCACAGTAGGGGTCTCATCTTCCTGCATTCGAAACATTGTGATTCTACTCCCCAGAATGAGATGAAAAGAGACACTCTTCCAATACAGATTGTGGGAGAATATCTAATGGCACTATTTCTTTTTTAATGTAATTCAAAAGAGTGCTATGTTTTGCAGAACTTCTTGTATTCCAGAGACCTTAAGATATTTAAAAGAAGTGATTTGCCCATAAGCCATAAGAAGGTTTTGTAAGTCAGAAATTTTGAATCCCAGCCCACAATTTTTTACCCTGCCTCTTATTGAAGTGTTACTGACTATGTTTGGATTGATGGTAATTAGGTATTTGTTATCAAGTATCCTATATTTATTTTTAAAAGCTTGTTTTGCCATGATGTTTGTAAATTGGAGGAATAGATAGTGAGGGTTGGGGTGATATGATACCCTTTGAATAACTTTCAAGAGATCTTGGGCTTAGAGTTTACTGGTTGGAAATGGGAGAAATCTTAGTAATTGGTCTGTAGTGGACAGAATGAGTGAGGCTTCATCATTGAAAATAGAAAATGATTTTATTAATTCTTGTGGCATGGCTTCATTGAATTTGGTTACTATTTTAGTATAAAGCTGATGATTATTGAGTTGGTCATGATAACTTTTTGATGGTTCATGTATAAACATTCCTGTGTCTGATGCCTCATCCAACTCCCCCATCAACTCAATCAATTATTGTGTGGCTTCATTATTATCTTGCAGATTATTTCAATTGTGTTTTATGATTTTTCTGTTACTGATTTATCATTATTATTGGATTTTAGAATATTTGCATAAGTATTGGCTGTCATATTATCTTTTTGTGTATAATCTGGTTTAGTTATATAACTTTGTGATTGCCTAAATTGTTCATTTGTTGTTTTATTGGAATCATAATTATCACTTTGATGTTTGAAATATCCATTGTTTTCCTTTATTTCAGATGAAGAGCTGATGTCTGTTGACTCTTCACTATTTGTGTGACCTGGGCTTTTTGGTTTTTTTTTTCCGGTGCTAGTGTTGATGTGAAACTGGATTCATAATTTTTTCCATTGTTCGTGAAAAGGTTATTTTTCTTGATGGAATTTTTCATGGTATTGTGTTCTACAGCATTTGCATGATTGATGTTAACTGATCACATTGGTCTAATTTGAATTGCTTTTTGCATATTTTCACCGCTGCAGGATTTAGGTTTGACTAAAGATTATTTATGTTTTTCATTTAGAGTTGATTTAACTATGTGGTGAGGAGTTAATTCTCCATCAGAAAGGTCTTGTAAAGGGTTTCCTTCTGTTTTGTTGTTTTCTCTTTGGTATAAAAAAACTTATCTATGTCATTTTCCCTTCATGTTTGTTTGCCAACTTTTAAAGTTTTATTGTTCAAAGCACTGGTGTTTATTTTAGAAACATAGAATTTTGCTTTTGGCTAATTTATCTGATTTGTTTTGTTTTGTTACTGGTAAATTTATATGTCTATATATTTTTCCCCTGATTATCCACTATAGATTTTTGAAGTAATTCACCCCCTTTTCCTCCATGCTAATTGTTGAAGGCTTGGAACCTTGTAGGACAGCCATGAACGTTAGCTGATAATGTTATTCAACTCGATCAAGGTGGAATTTAAATCAAGCTTTATGTGATCGTAATTTTTTTTTTAAAAAACAAATGTAAGAGTGTAAATTAATAAAATTAGTACTTACAGTCTGTTTAAAAGCACTTTTAATCTAGGATTTCACCTCAAAATGCTTTTAAATATCTATTTTTTATTGCAAATAAAACAAAGAAAGAAAACTATAAACATTTATTTCTGAGCTTTAACTATTATGTAGAATACTGCAAACCCTTGATATGTAATGCATGTCGGCTATAATTTACTTGTGTACTCTCTTTTGTACTTTGCTCTGTGAAATAAAGTTTCCTTTTGAAACATACTGCCTCAACTGCTTTTCAGTAGAGTTTTAATCACGTGTTAATATAAATTTATCAGAAATTTCAATTATAATAAATACTATTTATATTTTTAATTTAATTAACACATTAAATTTTTATAAACATTATTTTGTCAGATAGATAAGATGATTATGCACTTGACATCTAGTGATACAATGTTTTCTATTTATATTATACTTTAATGTATAAGTCTTTATATTATAATTTAGCTAGAATCATCAACATTAGCATTTCGCTAATTGCTGTATTTAAATCACCAGCATGTCAGTTAATATCTAAAAAAGAGAAGATATTTAATTTTAATGTAACTTACATTAGTGTTTGCCTGAAAATTTGTGATGATGTCATTTTTATAGTACTTGTATATTAGACTATTTTCTTTGTCTAATATTAAAACATGGATGTTTTTAAAGAAAATAAACTTCCAATTACATCTAACCTTTAATATTTGCACATAGATTAGTATCTACACAAAATTTTGAATGGTATTATTCTCCTCTCTTTTTAGGCATTTCTGGTTTGACAAGTGACAACTTTAGAATGAATATAGCATCTCAATCTATATATTCTTCAATGTTGAGATTTTAAAAGATTTTCTATTCAATTTAACCATTCTTCCAAAAACATCAGTTAGTAGAAATTTCATTTACATATCTGCTATTTTTGGATTTTGTCAATCCAATATATGTTCATTTGTACATACATGGCCAGATACTTTAGATACATATGGTTTTTTTTCTAATTATTAGTTGGTGTATTTTTAGTTGCTTCTCAATGGCATTATTAGTTTTGAACATAAATATCAAATTTTTTTATAGTCTGGTATGACTATGGAAAACTATTTTGATATTATATTCATTCAAAATTTCCTTTAGTTAGTCACCTGAACACACTATAATACCAATATTTTTTTCAATTTTATTTTGAAGATTCTTTTTCTTGTTTATTTAAGGTTTTTTAAAGACAGTGGATGGATAACTATTCTTTTTGAGAGTTTGTTCTATATAGATCATTATTTTTCCAAATCAATGGTTTTTGAAACAAGTTTTTTTTTACTTTATTTTATAGTAGCAGTATAATTCCCTCATTTGTGTTTCTGGTGTTATTGCATGTATATGCTTGTTATTTTTCAGTATGTGTATGTTTTTCATACACTGTAGTATTGATTTTCCCATGAAGGAGTCTTGTCACAAGAACAACTAAAATTCCAATTTTTGTTATTGATTTGATTCTATTGTTTATTTAATTGAAAAGGATACATTGTTGATTGAATCTTCAGGTTGTTTATAATAATTATTAATTATAATGTGCAAACAACAAATGTATTTTGAACAATACAAATCGTAAATGAATAGGGAGTGGCATTTACGGCTGTAGTTTAATATTCTTCATGCACATGATACTTATTAGAAGTGATTGTGGTGAGTCCATAGCTATTTTTTCTAATTTTGTTGGAAAAATTATGCTTTGTATTCACAATATATTGTTATTGTGCAAAATGTTAATAAATCCATTATACTATCAATAGGAACAGTTGCTTTCATTTTTAAGCAGTTAATACCATGTAATCTTTTCTTTATAAAATTCTTAACAAGTACATTTGTACAATGCTTACTATTATGTTAATTCTTTCAATTGTTTTGTTCTTGATTAATTGTACAAAATACTTATTCTGTCTTGTATGCTAAAACACTAAAAACTTTAAGAAAAAAAATTGACAAGTTTAGGCAAAATAAATTTCTAAAACAGAGTATAATAAAACATGGTCCTTATATATTTTAGGTAAACCATTATTTAATACACCCAGGTCCCATTTTATGTGGATTAATGTGATTTTGAAGTTATGTGATTCATGTTTTTTCTTAATATCTTTTTATGCTGTTTTCTTTTATGTGATAATGAAGTTCATATATCAGTATATTTATTAGATATCAAGAAATGTAAATTATTAATAAGTAATTTTGACTTGAAATACTTTTTTTCTTCAAAAATATAACATTATATTATTATCTAATGTGAATGTGGCTGGAAGCTATTTAGAAACTTAGCTTCTACGTAAACAATCTACTTATACATACAGTATATAAATATCACAATAAATATTCAAAAATTTTAAACTTTTAAAACATGTTTCATTAGATATAACAGAAATAAGTAAATATTCTTTCACATTTTTAAAAAATACATAATCAGAAATAATAAAGATTAACTAAACTGAAAATAATCTTTCTAGAGATAATAACTTATAATTTTTTGTTGAAATTGCGATCTCATTTTTTTTAATATTTATAGAAACAAAATATGAACATTTAAAATTTATTTCAGTAGTAAACAAAAATATCTGTCAAATTTATTATTTGTTGATCAATAATAATAATTTAATCACATATTTTACATTGATGTGTGAGACAAAATGCTGAAATCTGAGTTTGCTGCAATGAACAAGCTCTTAAATTCCAATGAGAGCTAAATAATAGTTGTATGTCTGTGTGATGTATGTGTATGTTTATAAATTTTTTATACGCATATATATATATATATATATATATATATATATATATATATATATATATATATATATATATATATATATATATATATATATATATATATATATATATATATATTAATATATATATGGAGAAACTTTTTGACAGAAAAAAGTTATAATAATTTTATTTTCTACTTAAAAAAAATGTATCTTTAAAGTAAGTTTATATTTCCTTTTATACACACATATGTACATGAAGAAACTTTTAGGCAGAAAAAAGTTATAACTTTTAATATCCACTTAAAAAGAATGTATCTTTAAACTGTGTTTATATTTTTATAAACGTATGGACATGAAAAAACATTTAGAGAAAAAAAAAGTTATAACTTTTAATTTCTACTTAAAAATAATGTATCTTTAAACTGTGTTTAAATTTTATTTTATCCTACATGAAGAAAATTTTAGACAGAAAAAAGTTATAACTTTTAATTTCTACTTAAAAAACGTATCTTTAAAAGTTTTTAAAAAATTTTAATTGAACCTTTTTTCTGTCTAACTGTTAGTCATAATTAACACCCTCATAGAAACATTATATATATATATATATATTGTAACGATCCGGAAAACGACTTAACGTAAACTGCACTACGGGGCGCCATCTAGGCATTTGAACCTAGAAAAATTTATAAAGTAGGCAGATACGTGAGTCAAAAAAAAAATATTTTTTTTTTTTTTCTTAAATTTTGATTCCGGTCGTTAGCCCATGTCACTAGCTCCATGCTTTCCAAAACTTGTCCTTTTTATATTTTTGTCAAAGGATTGAATTAACATTGCGTCATGGATGTAATGATCCTTTCGCTGAGGTCTGATTTCCCAAATGGATTTCTTTCATTGGCTAATCCGTTTCTATTGTTTTCTTTCTATCTGACTGAAGTTATTTCATTTAAATGCTCAAGGCTGGTTTACATTTAACTAATTAACAATCATTTCCATTTCTAATTAATTACCCTGTTTTCCAAATCAAAAATATATTTAAAGACAGATTTAGAGATATAATTTTATCTCCAAATCTTTTTAAAATTTAGTTTTAAAAATACCTTTTTCTTTAATAAAAATTTTATTTTAATAATTTTATTATCTGTGCGACTTAAGGGATAAGAGTTTAAGACGATATTTTAATTTCAATTTTTAATTTTTAAAGAAAGTTTTTAAATGCGAACTTTTTATTTTAACTTGTTTAATAATTATATATAAAAAAAACAATGTAACGAACGTCTGTGCTCGTTACATATCAGTAAAGTTACTTAAAAAAAAATGATCAAAAAAAAAAAATATTTTACTTAGGGTTAGTAATTACGGTATTAACAAAATTTACAAACATTCGGTTAATAATTTTACAAAAAACTCTATACAAAAAGAAAAAGAAAATGTTGACCATCGCCTACATAAGGACCATTTACGTTTACACCCCTCCCCCCGAGAATTCTATTTTATTTTATCCATTTGATTTTTATTTACGGCATGACAAACAAATTATTTAACTTATTTAGGAAGGTTGTATTGAGATAAATATGTTCTAAGATAAGGGATTTATACGTGTATATTTGCAGCACAATTATAACTACCACCAACTTATTTATGACTGATTGAAATGCATAAATAGGATTACACTGACATAAATTCCCAACGGTACTCATCGTAAGGTACCACATTTCGATCATAAACTTCCGTGGCTGTGCGCCTATACACGTTACCGCATAAATATATATTAACAAAAAAAAACATATCCAATGCAACCTTTTGATTTTCTTTTTAATTTACAAAAATTAGTTTTAAAATTATTTTATACTTTCTCATATTTAATATATATGCGCAATTTCTTCCTGGCAGTGCTTTTATAAAATTTAAAAATATCCGACTTATGTAAGCAGATAAAACATTTATTTCATTTTGACAAAATTTGCTCAGGGTATTTGTGGTTTATTAAAGATCGGCCCAGTTGGTTGCGCCATTGTAACGATCCGGAAAACGACTTAACGTAAACTGCACTACGGGGCGCCATCTAGGCATTTGAACCTAGAAAAATTTATAAAGTAGGCAGATACGTGAGTCAAAAAAAAAAATATTTTTTTTTTTCTTAAATTTTGATTCCGGTCGTTAGCCCATGTCACTAGCTCCATGCTTTCCAAAACTTGTCCTTTTTATATTTTTGTCAAAGGATTGAATTAACATTGCGTCATGGATGTAATGATCCTTTCGCTGAGGTCCGATTTCTCAAATGGATTTCTTTCATTGGCTAATCCGTTTCTATTGTTTTCTTTCTATCTGACTGAAGTTATTTCATTTAAATGCTCAAGGCTGGTTTACATTTAACTAATTAACAATCATTTCCATTTCTAATTAATTACCCTGTTTTCCAAATCAAAAATATATTTAAAGACAGATTTAGAGATATAATTTTATCTCCAAATCTTTTTAAAATTTAGTTTTAAAAATACCTTTTTCTTTAATAAAAATTTTATTTTAATAATTTTTATTATCTGTGCGACTTAATATATAAGAGTTTAAGACGATATTTTAATTTCAATTTTTAATTTTTAAAGAAAGTTTTTAAATGCGAACTTTTTATTTTAACTTGTTTAATAATTATATATAAAAAAAACAATGTAACGAACGTCTGTGCTCGTTACAATATATATATATATATATATATATATATATATATATATATATATATATATATATATATATATATATATATATATATATATATATATATATATAGAGAGAGAGAGAGAGAGAGAGAGTTGCACTAGTGGAAGTGCATTCTCTAACAGCTAAACATAGCAGTATGGATGTCTTGAACTTCATAAACAAATTGTAAAATCATCATCTCAAAGTTTAATCCCCAATTACATTGTCAATAGAAAACCATTAACACATCTCAACACTGAAGGTGGCACTAGTTGTATATCCTTTTGTCTAATTTCTGAGAGATTCTTGATTTCATTTAAGAAGAAGCTACAGTACATCACATCACATTGACAAATCTGATTTTTTACCACTTCACAAACAAAACACACATTGTCAAATAGCGATAATGATTAAAATATGTATGAAAAAATATAAAATAAATTGCACATAAAAACATATTGTTTTGAATAAAATTAAATAATTAATAATAAAAAGTTTGAGTTGTATCATTTTTTTTTCAAATATTTGAAATTTTTTATTAGTCATACTATATTTCCTTTTTTTAATGCAAATTTTAAAGTAAGTTTACATTGTCACTTTGCTTTTTTGTGATTTTTGAAAATTTTGAAACTGATCCCCCATTTTTCAAGGTAAGTTGAGTCTATTTTTGTGCATTTTTGTTAATTCATGTTTTCTGAAGAACTTATCTACCACATAAAATGAGACCTGGGTGTATAGAGCTCTCCAAACAAGCTCTTAACAAGTTTGTAATATATCCCAAACCTCAGGCCAATTTCTGCTACTCAAGCATTAGATTAAAAATATCAGAACAATGCCAACACTTTATCTAATGTATAATTATTAAGTAGAAAATCTGAAATTTTCAGACATCCTTATGTCTTCCAATTCATTAAAACATTAATATTTGTTGAAATACAAGGTTATTTATTTTTTTCCAGAATAAGTGAAATACTGGTGATGTTTCCGAGTGATGCTTGTAACTTTGTTTTTAGACTCAATATCATCTTTTACCACTTCTTTTTTGTATTTGTCTGCTGTGATGACTCTAGTATTTTGTTATAAAGAATTTTATCCATTGCAACTATAGCATTGTCTTTCTTAGCAGACAGATTGATTATTGATTTATCTACAATAAAAATTGTTTTCCTCATTATAGGAAATATTAGATTTCAGTTTTTTTTATCTCTCAAATGTTATTTTTATTCTCCAGTATAATTCTGATCCTTTTTCTATAGTGAATTTTTTAAGTCACTTTTTCAGTTGTTGTCATTATATAAAATAAAGAAATATTAGGTAGTGTGATGAAAAAGTTTAAAACAATTTTGAGAACAGAAAATTCAGGATTTAAGATGAAGTGAGCAGATTGTTTTATACATTATAATTTTTGATATGCTCAATTACATTTACAAGTGTTTTCCTTTTGATATATTTATTGTTCCATGTAATTTAGAATATGATTTTTTTACTGCTAAAAAACTATTATAATGTTTGAATTAGTAAGTTTACTTTTTTAGAAAAAAATTCTATCTTACCAAGAGAATACTAGGATTTGATACTTCAAAAAACTTTGAGTACTTATTCAATCTCTTATCATCTTACTTGTACTCTGAGTAATATTTTACCTCTTTGGGGAAATTGCATGTTTTGATTGCAAACTCTTTTGAGTTGCATAATAAAATTAATTGGATTTTCTACTTTGGACAGTTTTTGACATATTTTTTTCATAATGTCTATTGTTAACATAGTATTTACTTAGACTTTTTTTTCGAAAATTTGTGAAAATTTCAATTAATTTGTACCTATATATTGGATTATTCTCATCATCTGACATTAAATTATATTTGTCTTTTAAAAAAATATTAAACTTTATTTAAAATTTCCAATTACATTTAATTGTTAGTAATAATAATCAAGGTTAGTATGTAACAACATTGTGAAAGGTAATATTCTCCTTTGTTATTCAGGTCTTGTTGATCTGACCAGTGACAGTAATAGCATGGGAATTGAATCTGGAGATTTACATTCTCAAATAAAGAATTTTAAGGAAGTGCTCCATCCCACTGTTCCATTCTTCCAAAGGCAATAATCAGTAAAAAAAATTATGGTTATCTATGGGTTTCTTTTTAATTTTTACACTTTTTTTCTTATGAATAAGTTTAATTAGTGGCTATAAAACATTATGTATTGGTATAATAGGTCAGTTTATGGGATTATTTTCCATTATCATGAGAGCTTTTTTTTTTTAATTTTCTTCTTTGTGACCTTTCTTCTCTATACAATATATTTGTTTTGTTTTTTTTTCTGAATCAAACATATATTCATTGGAGACAATAGCAATAGTTCATCATATATATATATATATATATATATATATATATATATATATATATATATATATATATACCTAAAATATATATATATATATATATATCCACAGATGGCGTCCTACCAAGACTGCCAATCAAGCGTATGTTTTGTTTACATAAACGTCAGAGTAGTTAGTATTCACTATCTCTAACTATAATTCCACTTTCAGATCATGATTTCAAGCTATTTGCTATCGTCAGTGAAAGACAGGAATAAAGAAACTAGATCTGAATACAAACTCTGAGCGTTTATGAAACAATTTCTATTCAGCTTGCAAGCGTGAATTTTTTAGACACGTAATGTCTTCAAACTCAGCATAGCAAACCAGATAGCTACATGGGTCTGATCTCAGTTCAGCATCACCACATAGTAGAAGCCTCTGCAATCTATATCATTGCAAGAAAGACCTCAAAGGTACATTTATGATAAAACAAAAATGCAAGTTAAAAAACTTGCTAACGCTTGTATTTATGTCCACAGATGGCGTCCTACCAAGACTGCCAATCAAGCGTGTTTTGTTTACATAAACGTCAGAGTAGTTAGTATTCACTATCTCTAACTATAATTCCACTTTCAGATCATGATTTCAAGCTATTTGCTATCGTCAGTGAAAGACAGGAATAAAGAAACTAGATCTGAATACAAACTCTGAGCGTTTATGAAACAATTTCTATTCAGCTTGCAAGCGTGAATTTTTTAGACACGTAATGTCTTCAAACTCAGCATAGCAAACCAGATAGCTACATGGGTCTGATCTCAGTTCAGCATCACCACATAGTAGAAGCCTCTGCAATTATATCATTGCAAGAAAGACCTCAAAGGTACATTTATGATAAACAAAAATGCAAGTTAAAAAACTTGCTAACGCTTGTATTCATGTCCACAGATGGCGTCCTACCAAGACTGCCAATCAAGCGTGTTTTGTTTACATAAACGTCAGAGTAGTTAGTATTCACTATCTCTAACTATAATTCCACTTTCAGATCATGATTTCAAGCTATTTGCTATCGTCAGTGAAAGACAGGAATAAAGAAACTAGATCTGAATACAAACTCTGAGCGTTTATGAAACAATTTCTATTCAGCTTGCAAGCGTGAATTTTTTAGACACGTAATGTCTTCAAACTCAGCATAGCAAACCAGATAGCTACATGGGTCTGATCTCAGTTCAGCATCACCACATAGTAGAAGCCTCTGCAATCTATATCATTGCAAGAAAGACCTCAAAGGTACATTTATGATAAACAAAAATGCAAGTTAAAAAACTTGCTAACGCTTGTATTCATGTCCACAGATGGCGTCCTACCAAGACTGCCAATCAAGCATGTTTTGTTTACATAAACGTCAGAGTAGTTAGTATTCACTATCTCTAACTATAATTCCACTTTCAGATCATGATTTCAAGCTATTTGCTATCGTCAGTGAAAGACAGGAATAAAGAAACTAGATCTGAATACAAACTCTGAGCGTTTATGAAACAATTTCTATTCAGCTTGCAAGCGTGAATTTTTTAGACACGTAATGTCTTCAAACTCAGCATAGCAAACCAGATAGCTACATGGGTCTGATCTCAGTTCAGCATCACCACATAGTAGAAGCCTCTGCAATCTATATCATTGCAAGAAAGACCTCAAAGGTACATTTATGATAAACAAAAATGCAAGTTAAAAAACTTGCTAACGCTTGTATTCATGTCCACAGATGGCGTCCTACCAAGACTGCCAATCAAGCGTGTTTTGTTTACATAAACGTCAGAGTAGTTAGTATTCACTATCTCTAACTATAATTCCACTTTCAGATCATGATTTCAAGCTATTTGCTATCGTCAGTGAAAGACAGGAATAAAGAAACTAGATCTGAATACAAACTCTGAGCGTTTATGAAACAATTTCTATTCAGCTTGCAAGCGTGAATTTTTTAGACACGTAATGTCTTCAAACTCAGCATAGCAAACCAGATAGCTACATGTGTCTGATCTCAGTTCAGCATACCACATAGTAGAAGCCTCTGCAATCTATATCATTGCAAGAAAGACCTCAAAGGTACATTTATGATAAACAAAAATGCAAGTTAAAAAACTTGCTAACGCTTGTATTCATGTCCACAGATGGCGTCCTACCAAGACTGCCAATCAAGCGTATTTTGTTTACATAAACGTCAGAGTAGTTAGTATTCACTATCTCTAACTATAATTCCACTTTCAGATCATGATTTCAAGCTATTTGCTATCGTCAGTGAAAGACAGGAATAAAGAAACTAGATCTGAATACAAACTCTGAGCGTTTATGAAACAATTTCTATTCAGCTTGCAAGCGTGAATTTTTTAGACACGTAATGTCTTCAAACTCAGCATAGCAAACCAGATAGCTACATGGGAGAGCTGATCTCAGTTCAGCATCACCACATAGTAGAAGCCTCTGCAATCTATATCATTGCAAGAAAGACCTCAAAGGTACATTTATGATAAACAAAAATGCAAGTTAAAAAACTTGCTAACGCTTGTATTCATGTCCACAGATGGCGTACTACCAAGACTGCCAATCAAGCGTGTCTTTCACTGACGATAGCAAATAGCTTGAAATCATGATCTGAAAGTGGAATTATAGTTAGAGATAGTGAATACTAACTACTCTGACGTTTATGTAAACAAAACACGCTTGATTGGCAGTCTTGGTAGGACGCCATCTGTGGACATGAATACAAGCGTTAGCAAGTTTTTTAACTTGCATTTTTGTTTATCATAAATGTACCTTTGAGGTCTTTCTTGCAATGATATAGATTGCAGAGGCTTCTACTATGTGGTGATGCTGAACTGAGATCAGACCCATGTAGCTATCTGGTTTGCTATGCTGAGTTTGAAGACATTACGTGTCTAAAAAATTCACGCTTGCAAGCTGAATAGAAATTGTTTCATAAACGCTCAGAGTTTGTATTCAGATCTAGTTTCTTTATTCCTGTCTTTCACTGACGATAGCAAATAGCTTGAAATCATGATCTGAAAGTGGAATTATAGTTAGAGATAGTGAATACTAACTACTCTGACGTTTATGTAAACAAAACACGCTTGATTGGCAGTCTTGGTAGGACGCCATCTGTGGACATAAATACAAGCGTTAGCAAGTTTTTTAACTTGCATTTTTGTTTATCATAAATGTACCTTTGAGGTCTTTCTTGCAATGATATAGATTGCAGAGGCTTCTACTATGTGGTGATGCTGAACTGAGATCAGACCCATGTAGCTATCTGGTTTGCTATGCTGAGTTTGAAGACATTACGTGTCTAAAAAATTCACGCTTGCAAGCTGAATAGAAATTGTTTCATAAACGCTCAGAGTTTGTATTCAGATCTAGTTTCTTTATTCCTGTCTTTCACTGACGATAGCAAATAGCTTGAAATCATGATCTGAAAGTGGAATTATAGTTAGAGATAGTGAATACTAACTACTCTGACGTTTATGTAAACAAAACACGCTTGATTGGCAGTCTTGGTAGGACGCCATCTGTGGACATAAATACAAGCGTTAGCAAGTTTTTTAACTTGCATTTTTGTTTATCATAAATGTACCTTTGAGGTCTTTCTTGCAATGATATAGATTGCAGAGGCTTCTACTATGTGGTGATGCTGAACTGAGATCAGACCCATGTAGCTATCTGGTTTGCTATGCTGAGTTTGAAGACATTACGTGTCTAAAAAATTCACGCTTGCAAGCTGAATAGAAATTGTTTCATAAACGCTCAGAGTTTGTATTCAGATCTAGTTTCTTTATTCCTGTCTTTCACTGACGATAGCAAATAGCTTGAAATCATGATCTGAAAGTGGAATTATAGTTAGAGATAGTGAATACTAACTACTCTGACGTTTATGTAAACAAAACACGCTTGATTGGCAGACTTGGTAGGATGCCATCTGTGGACATAAATACAAGCGTTAGCAAGTTTTTTAATTTGCATTTTTGTTTATCATAAATGTACCTTTGAGGTCTTTCTTGCAATGATATAGATTGCAGAGGCTTCTACTATGTGGTGATGCTGAACTGAGATCAGACCCATGTAGCTATCTGGTTTGCTATGCTGAGTTTGAAGACATTACGTGTCTAAAAAATTCACGCTTGCAAGCTGAATAGAAATTGTTTCATAAACGCTCAGAGTTTGTATTCAGATCTAGTTTCTTTATTCCTGTCTTTCACTGACGATAGCAAATAGCTTGAAATCATGATCTGAAAGTGGAATTATAGTTAGAGATAGTGAATACTAACTACTCTGACGTTTATGTAAACAAAACACGCTTGATTGGCAGTCTTGGTAGGACGCCATCTGTGGACATAAATACAAGCGTTAGCAAGTTTTTTAATTTGCATTTTTGTTTATCATAAATGTACCTTTGAGGTCTTTCTTGCAATGATATAGATTGCAGAGGCTTCTACTATGTGGTGATGCTGAACTGAGATCAGACCCATGTAGCTATCTGGTTTGCTATGCTGAGTTTGAAGACATTACGTGTCTAAAAAATTCACGCTTGCAAGCTGAATAGAAATTGTTTCATAAACGCTCAGAGTTTGTATTCAGATCTAGTTTCTTTATTCCTGTCTTTCACTGACGATAGCAAATAGCTTGAAATCATGATCTGAAAGTGGAATTATAGTTAGAGATAGTGAATACTAACTACTCTGACGTTTATGTAAACAAAACACGCTTGATTGGCAGTCTTGGTAGGACGCCATCTGTGGACATAAATACAAGCGTTAGCAAGTTTTTTAACTTGCATTTTTGTTTATCATAAATGTACCTTTGAGGTCTTTCTTGCAATGATATAGATTGCAGAGGCTTCTACTATGTGGTGATGCTGAACTGAGATCAGACCCATGTAGCTATCTGGTTTGCTATGCTGAGTTTGAAGACATTACGTGTCTAAAAATTCACGCTTGCAAGCTGAATAGGAAATTGTTTCATAAACGCTCAGAGTTTGTATTCAGATCTAGTTTCTTTATTCCTGTCTTTCACTGACGATAGCAAATAGCTTGAAATCATGATCTGAAAGTGGAATTATAGTTAGAGATAGTGAATACTAACTACTCTGACGTTTATGTAAACAAAACACGCTTGATTGGCAGTCTTGGTAGGACGCCATCTGTGGACATAAATACAAGCGTTAGCAAGTTTTTTAATTTGCATTTTTGTTTATCATAAATGTACCTTTGAGGTCTTTCTTGCAATGATATAGATTGCAGAGGCTTCTACTATGTGGTGATGCTGAACTGAGATCAGACCCATGTAGCTATCTGGTTTGCTATGCTGAGTTTGAAGACATTACGTGTCTAAAAAATTCACGCTTGCAAGCTGAATAGAAATTGTTTCATAAACGCTCAGAGTTTGTATTCAGATCTAGTTTCTTTATTCCTGTCTTTCACTGACGATAGCAAATAGCTTGAAATCATGATCTGAAAGTGGAATTATAGTTAGAGATAGTGAATACTAACTACTCTGACGTTTATGTAAACAAAACACGCTTGATTGGCAGTCTTGGTAGGACGCCATCTGTGGACATAAATACAAGCATTAGCAAGTTTTTTAATTTGCATTTTTGTTTATCATAAATGTACCTTTGAGGTCTTTCTTGCAATGATATAGATTGCAGAGGCTTCTACTATGTGGTGATGCTGAACTGAGATCAGACCCATGTAGCTATCTGGTTTGCTATGCTGAGTTTGAAGACATTACGTGTCTAAAAAATTCACGCTTGCAAGCTGAATAGAAATTGTTTCATAAACGCTCAGAGTTTGTATTCAGATCTAGTTTCTTTATTCCTGTCTTTCACTGACGATAGCAAATAGCTTGAAATCATGATCTGAAAGTGGAATTATAGTTAGAGATAGTGAATACTAACTACTCTGACGTTTATGTAAACAAAACACGCTTGATTGGCAGTCTTGGTAGGACGCCATCTGTGGATATATATATATATATATATGTATATATATATATATATACTATGAATTTGATTTGAATAAAAAACTTATGATCTTATAGTTTAAACAATATTTCAAATATCTAAAATGATCTCTGTTTAATTAAGCATTAATTTCCAACAATGTATTAGTAACCTTTATGAGCCAAGTTGAATGGTACTTAAATATATTTCCATGTATAGAAAGTATACAAAATTGTTAAATGAAATATTAACAAAATTTATGATTTTTTTAACATATGGACACACACTGACAAAGCACAATTAAAATATGGATTTATCTGCAATACAGAAGCCAGTATAAACAAGGAAATGAGAACCAGTGGAGCAATAATCCATTCAGGCTGTTGAAAAGCCTTCAGAAAAAAACCCAGGCATATTTAATATTGAAATGACATATATATTTATGCAGGGAATGCTGCAAAAATTTGAAAAAAGACAACAAAAGAGAGATAAAGAATTTGAAGAAATGCATAAAAAAGTTTGAAATGGTACAAGAGAATATAAGCAGCTTGAAGCTGGAAATTGCAGTTCAAATATAACAGCAAATAAACTGAAAATGAAGTATATAGAAAGAAAATTACATACCTATTTAGAAGAAATAATCCAAAAATTTATTTAATTTAGTAAAAATAAAGGAAATTGCCCAAAGTATAATAGAGAGAATAGAGAAATTGGAAGTGAATGAAGAAGTGAAAAGAGATGATTATCGAATTCAAAATTCACTACTAAAAAAAGATTGAAAACACTAAGAGAAGATGCAAGAAACTCAGAAAAACAAAGTTGTCATCATAAATATAATAAAAATAAATTATGCTAAGATGAAAAAAAATATACGATTTGCTTTATGGAAATAATAAAAGATTCTAAAGAAATAGAGCTACCATAAGATATGTGAAATCAAAAGAAAGATATCACAATATAACAATTATTGGACAATACAGAAATTTTGAGATTTTAACTTGGATAAATCATTTTTTCAAATCACAGGAATTCAAAGATGAGACAGGAGAGGCCTCCATGGAACACATTGATAGTTTAAAAATTATTTCCAATTGAATCAGCTAACATAAAGAGAGCAAGTGACTATTGCTTATAATATTTTATAAGGCTTTGTTGACGAAGAGTGGAATTCATTGATACATATATCAATATTCTATTCTTGATACATCATTCCTTTTACTTATGAGTTTGAAATTAAAAAAAACATTATGCTCTTTTTTTCCAGTTCCTTAACAGTTCTTCAATGAAATATTTGTTAAGATTCTTAAAACCAGGATTAATATGTGTGCATGAAAATATTTTTTTGTTATAAATATTTACAATCATCACAGACAAAACATAATTATGAGCTTTATTTCCAAGAAGCTGACAAGTCATAACACAAAGGGAGAAGTTGCTAATCAAAGCAAATGATACTAAAATTCTTCTGAATACAAACTCTGGATTTCATTTGATGATAATTTTACTTAGGTACCTGCAACTGGTTTCACTTTCAGTGACAGAAGATTGCACAAATTGGATTTTGTGAAATTAGTGTGAGGCAATTGATTTAATAAATCGACATGTACAGTACTAAAAAGGTGAAAATATAAGAAACACAAGTGGAGTGGAATTAGTAGTAGGGCTACATTGTGGAATCAGATATTTGTTATTCAAATTAACAAAAAATATCAATCACAGATAATTTTGGTTTATATATCTAAATTTTTCAATTGTTATAAAAAAATAGATGATTTTTTTATTTAGAAGTATAAAATTCTTTTGATTAGAACATTTAAAAATTGTTATGAAAGATTTTAATGATAAAATTGTTGAATTGAAAAATGAAAAAAAATGTGTTAAATTTTATTGGGGTGATACAAATGAAAGAGGACACAGGCTTGTGAAGTTAGTAGACAAAAATGTGTATATTATGAATTTATCCTTTCAGAAACAATGGTAAAGTGAAATGAACCTGAAAGAATTTTTATAGAGATAGAATAAAATTGAATTATATTTTGACTGTCAGAACAATATATATTTCAAAACTATAATTTTCTTAAGACAAAATTAATAAATAATTAACTAATAGCAGTTGGTATTTGTAACCTTCAGTCACATCAATGGATTTAAATTAGAACTGATACAGGTCTGGTGAATGCATACTTAGTGCATTATAAAAGTCTTGAATTTCAACTTTTATTTTTTTTTTTGTAATACTTGATTACAACATTATAAGAATTACATTAATTAGAGAAAAAAAATTAAGTATTTAGAATTATTAAATATTAACAGATGTTGAAGTTGTTTCAGCTTGACTGAAACACACAATAAAATAATTAATAGATCTCTAAAAAAAAAAACTGCAAAAAAATAATTGGTTCAAAATGAAGCAATTCATCACTAAAATGTTTACTGAGCCAAGACAATGAATGAAGGAAAAAAAAGGAATATAATTTAAAAAAAAAAAAGATCCAGTAAAATGAATTAAATACCTGAAGAAATGGTGATTATATGATGTTTTAGTGGTTTAATATCTGAAGTTTTCTAAAATAATGCAAATAAACTATTAATAATATATTACAAATATAATTGTAAATTGCCAAGGAATACTATAGAAGAGTATAAAAGTCTCAGAAGTGTAAACAATATCTTGGTATTGGTAGCAAAATTATTTTAGAATGAAACTATTTCTAATAAGAAAAAAGTTACTCACTATAATTACTAAATCTTCTAAATTGTCTAACAATTGAAATGAAGAAATGAGTCATGAAATTAATTGAATTAATGATGTAGTTTGAAGCATCAAGAAATAATGGAAGTTACATACTAAATAATTCGATTAACATAATAGGAATATTAATAAAAAAGATATTAGAAATTATAGAACTATTAGTTTGTTTCACTTCTATACAAAATTTGTATTAAGATAAATGCAACTCTTCTACAATAAGCTTTAGATTTTAAACAGCCTAAAAGAATAATCTGGATTTAAAAGTGATTCTAGCACTAGAAATCATGTCCAAGTATTGAGAGAAGTTATAGAAAGAACCAATGAATTGCCATTAAGTTTGAATTTGTGTCATATTCTGGATATTTATCAACTTTGTCAGCAATGATTATCTTACATAATGATAATGATATAATTAAACTTGACAAGAATGTATGGCAGGGAGACTTCATATCTCCAAAACATTTCACAACAGGTTTATAAAAGTATTTTGAGGATTGTAGTGGGAAGGTAAGATAGTATAATTAAATGAAGATTATTTAACTTATCTAGAGTTTTCAGCTAATACTTTAGGGAATATTACAAGAGTTGTCAAATGAAAATAAATTCAAAAATAAATGCTAAAAAGACTAAAGTAATGTTCAATGCATTTTGGAAGTTAAGAAAATGAAGATTGATAATAATGAATTAAAAAAGGTAGCAATTACAAAATGTACCTTAGACAGATTATTATTATAGACTGAAACATACTGGTTAAAATGAATGAAACATAATGGTTAAAATTAATGATAGAATTAAATTTGAACAAAATAATTTTGGTAGAAATAACATCATATTAGAAAAAATGCAGATGTTTTAAAGGAAAAATTTTTAATACATGTATTTTACGAGTTTCTAATCTTACCAGAAGAGCAATGCAGACTTCAGACAAATCAATAATATTTGGAAAACTATATATTAGGAATAAAATGAGATTGAAAACAAGTACATGAATATAATAAACAGGTATCATTGACATCATTGAAATAATTAATTGACTAAAATGGAGCTGGCTTGGATATTTCAATAGAGAAAGTAATACTCGCTGAACAGTTGAAGTTTTAAATTAGATACAAAGAAATTGTAATAGATCTATAAGTAGAACACATATGAAATTAATAGATAAATTAAGAAATATTTACTACTGTGGTACTGAGAAGCTATAGATCAGAGAAACTGAGTTAAACTTTGGATGAACAATGATTGAAAATGATGACATTATAATCTGTGTGATTTAGTGCAGAGTTGCTATGACGAAGTTGAGAGTTGAAGTCTTGCATCAACACTCAACATGACATTTCCTATGCTGACACATTACAAAATCTTTTGGTGCACCTAATTGATTAATCTATATAAACGTAAACCAAATATCTAGCCTGTATATATTTTGATTTAGATTTCATTTGTAAAGGATCTTTTTTAAAATTGTCGTAAAATGCTATACATTGCGACTTTCTTATAAAGGCTTTTTATTTAAAAAATATTTATAATTTCGGAGCTTTAATCTAAAATTCAATTTACAATATTAATATTAGTGCAGCGAAACATGTAGATTAGGAGGAGAGCAGATTTTCATATTCTTGTTCATAGAATAAAATACTAAAAAAATGAAAAACCTTTTTTAAAAAAAAAAACAAAACAAAACAAACAAACTATAAAATTACCGTTATTAGATTATGGACTTGATACCTCCAACAATTTAACATAAATAAATGAACCAAATCATTATTGAGGTTGGTATCATTCAAAATTTTTATTATACACTTTAAAAATTTTGTTCATTAATTGTAATATATTGGGTATATGAGCACAGACTTTCACACGACCCACCGCTCTCCACAATATCTCATAACACATCTTTATTTATTGTAAAGATAGAAGAAATATACATATAGGTAAATCAACGTCGGTAATTTTCTCCAACAGGTCCCCAAAAAAAGGAATACAAAAAAGTGTAATGATTGCCAACAGCAAAATAATAAAAATTTGAAAGATTTTCCTTCCTTGTAAAACAAAACAAACAATAGCTATATTTCACAGATTAAACGTATCTAAAATTTTCAAGTGTTCATTTAAAAATGTTGTGTTTTGTACAAAGTAGAGGGACTTCCTTTTTAGTTTTTTTCTGCTATGCAAGTAAGTATTTTTGTTTCCTAGATATCTCTTATTTTGTGAGAGATTAAAGGATAAAATACTGTTTAAAATATAGAAACAAATACTTTTTTGGAGTTTATCCTTATTAATTCATAATAAATAATTAACATGTTTAACTTATGAGATGTTTTTGTATAAACTAATATTAGGTGTTTTTATTTTACAATATATAAATGCAATATATTAATTAGTCTTGTAAAAAAAATCCATATTTCATTAATTGATTTATTTTAAACATATATATGTATATAGATGAATATACAGTAGCTTAAATTAAAATGTATATCTCGCTGACATTTATTTAAAATTTGAAAATTGTTCATTCCAATCACTAACCGCAGAGTCATGAAATTTTTGTATTCAAATTCTTTTCACGGTTTTACGCTTAAATAATAATATATAGGGCAAGCAGAACGATTTACAATTGACACCTCATTGACACTGACAGTCAGTAGACTAAGATTTTCTGAGTTTTATAGCCTAATTAAAATAAAAGCTATTTATATAGAGCTTATTCGTTCTCTACAATCTTGTTAGTTTCATTTGTTAGTAATTAAAAAATTGAATAAAACATTATTTCTGTCTTTTTTTTATATAAAATCTTAAAACATATCCATCTGAAATTTTCGACATTTGAAGTATGTGCATATATATATATTATCAAATAATATCATGCAATCTGAAAAAAAAACAACTTATCCGATAATACATTCTCATATTAGTGACAGAGACTTTTATTACTGAAAGACATTTATGAAAATGCATTTCTCTGCATATTACTTAGAAAGTAAGATATCATATTTCCTGAGCCGCCATCTTTTACTCTTGACATCTAATAATGCATTTTTATTGGTATAGGAGCCAATATTTTTTGCATGTACAGTAATATAAAATAACGATTAAGCGGAAATTCAAATAGACTTAAATTCTATATTTAAGTTTATTTATTAGAACTATTTTTATAATCACTTTGTCAGTTTCCACCTTCACCAATCAGCACCGTGTTTTTACTGCTAAAAACTCTTTCAAATTGTAATTTCCATAATCATCTATTAAATTCTCTGTTTATTCTACCGTCAGTATTTGATAATTTCTCTTAAATCAATGAATAGATCTTCATTTCTATTAAGTTGATGCTTAATACTTTCAGTTTTTTATTTCTAAAATTTATATATATGAATTTGAAAAGAATTGGGGCAGTGTGGAGGTGTTTATTATATTTATATTTTATTACTGATTTTCATTACAAGATTATATAGTTTTTTTTTTCCATATGGTATATCTTTTTTTTTCTATATTAAATGGATATATGTAGGAAAAGATCCTCATATTACCACGTCACATTAATGTTTGTTTAGTCTACAAATAAATTTATCTAAAACTGGTGTCATAATCCCTTACAAAGATAAAAGTTGTTGTGGTTGTTATTATTATTAGTCGTATTAGTATTATTATTATGTTGCAAAGGAAAACTTTATTAAGATTCAAAAAGGATTACATGCATTACATATGAAAACATAAGGTCTTAGATACAAGTTAATTCCTGATATTACATATGCAATAAAGGTTTACAATCTTGCATTTGATAGGGGGTAACGTGACTTACAATAATTGAAAAAAAGAATGATCATTACATAACAAGATGTATGTGTCAAATTAAGTTCACATAGAATTTTTAAATTGAATTTTGAGAAAATATATGGAAGCACATGATAGTATGGAAAACATATATGAGGTGTGGTGTTAGATTAATAATATATAATTGTATGTTAATTGCACCTATTTGGCGAGAATCATTATATTTTTCATGGCTGTCTTATTGCCAATTTGTTACATAAGTTGCCTATGAAATCATGAGTTTTTAGATACAATTTGATACATGAGATTATATATGCAATGAGGGTTTACAATTTACTTATGATAAAAAAAAGGTGATTCACTGTAGTTGGAAAAATAATAATTGTTGCATAACAAAATACATACTTCAAATTTGGTTTACATAAATTTTACAAAAGCATTATCATATAAAAACATAAAAAGCACATGGTAATATTTGTTAATACATCTAGGGAAAGTGAGTGGAGTTAGTGAACTATTGCTATATGGCTATACATAAGTTGAGCTTATTAGTTGGTGAACACTATAGATGTCAAGACTAAATCTTATTGTTCATGTGCTGGGCATTTAAAGTTTATTTGAGGTAAGTTGATGATCTTGTAAACTTCTTTGGAGTGGATTGATGAGGTGGGTGTACAGTGTTACCCTCATGTGGTCCAATATTTATTCCAGAGTTGACTTTGGTGTGACATTGGAGTCATGATTTCATGTGTGGTAGGCACTTGAGCTGGTTGATGTTCCAGAGAGTGGGGTGGAAGTGATATAGAGAGCAGTTGAAATTGGTGGCTAATATAATGATGGACTTGAAGGGAAAATGGCTTAAATGGTGTAAAATACCCACTGTAACATGGTAATAATAAATTTTGATAAATTGTGGTCAGCATGTTAGGCATTCACACCATAGAGAAGGGCATACAATCTTGTGTTTTAAATCTAGGATTTAAATGTTGTATGCAATGGTTGTCCTGGAACTTTAAATTGGTTTATATATTAATGGACTTGAACTATCTTTACTATTACTGATATAAAAATTATTTTTGAAAATTCTGGCATATGTTTTTTCATGAGATAAAGTGGGCAATATGGTAGAATAGATTTTGATACCAATCAGTTGGTCATGTGGTTGTATGGCAGCCATTTTGATTGGTTTTAACAATTTAAAAATGTAATTTTTTTTAAGAAAAAGCTTTTGGCATAGTTAAATTTGCCTGAAATATTGCAGATTTTGAATGACCTTTTGGAGATTTAAACCTGGAAATTTTTCCTTGTTGTCTAGCAATTCTAAGGTTTACTGCTACTAATGAAATATTTTTCCATGCAAATTATCCATTTTACGCAAAGATTTTTTTGTAGTAGAGTGTTATCTAATTAGGTCAAGTTCAGACTTTGTAATAACTTGAAATTCATCTTTAAAAAAAAAAAACTAATATGCAAATTTTAGGATTTGAAACAGGAGGTCTGGAAATGTAAATGGGGACATCATCATCATCATCATCATCATTATTATTATTATTATTATTATTATTATTATTATTATTATTATTATTATTATTATTGATAGTTTAAAAATTGTCAGTTCTTTTGGACTAGATAGTATAACACCTAAGCTGCCTAAAGAAAATAAGGTTGCATTTTTTCCAATTTTGGTTCATTTATTTAATTTATTTTTGAGGTCTGGATCATTTCCAGAATGTTTGAAAGTTAATGTTATTACTTCTGTTTATAAAAAGAGTGATTCTACTCTTATGGTTATTTATAGGCCAATTGCCATTATTTATGTTTTTTTCTAAATTATTGGAAATGATTGTTAAGGATCAGATGTTGTCATTTCTGTTTAAAAATAAAATTTTAACTGACTATCAATATGGTTTTCTTCCTGGAAGAAGTACATTAGATGCTTTAAAACATCATGTTTATTATTTTAACATCTTCATTGGGTCAGGAACTTAAAACATTGGCTATTTATCTTGACTAATGTAAAGCATTTGATTGTGTTAATCATAATATTTTGATTAAGTGTTGTACTTGTATGGTTTTCATGTCTCTATTGGTAGTTGGTTGGAGAGTTATTTAAATGATAGAAAACAGTTTACTAATATTTATGGTATTGGTCCTCTATTGTTTTTAATTTATATTAATGATTTATTTTCACTGAAATTACATTCTAAGATTTTTTGTTTTGCTGATGATATTGCTTTATCTTGTAATGCTGTTTCTTATAGTCTTCTTGAAAGATTAGTGAATGAGGATTTGGACTCAGTTGGTAAATGGCTGGCATATAATTTATTGTTGGTCAATTTATATAAAACAAAAGGTATTCTTTTTTCTTATAAGCATACTTTTTTCTCTCTTAATATTAAAATTTACTGTAAGTATATTTTGCATTTTAATAATGTATGTACTTGTGAGAATATTCCTTTGGTAGATACTTATTGTTATTTGGGAATATATATTGACTCCAGATTGTCCTGGACAAATCATATTACCTATTTTTGTCAATGGTTATGTAATTTAAATTATATGTTTTGTTATTTAGTTAAATTTCTTCCTAGGTCTGCTCTCATTTTTAGTTACATTGCCTGTTATCAGAGTATTTTATCTTATAATATCATTATTTGAGGTAATGCTTTTCCATATATTTTAACTTCTTTGCATGTTTTGCAAAATTGTACTTTGCACATTATCTTTGGTAGATCTCGTTCCTCTTCTGTTCGATATTTATATTGCATCTGGTTTATTTGATGTAAAACACATATCAATATAGAGTTATTTTTTTATATTTTTGTGCTAAACTTTTTCTGAGTTCTAGAGTTTATGTTCTAAATACTCGTCTTTCTAATAAATTTCAATTACCTTTACTAAATTTTTTTAAGGAATCTAGTAGAAGACAATATGTTTATTCTGGATCAAAGTTATTTAATAAATTTATATATGAGTGTTCAATTGATCTGAATAATATTTCTTATGTATCTTTCAAAAAATATTTATGTCAGTGTTTATGTAGTGTGTATTAATTTTGGCATTTATTTTATTTATTTAATTAATTTTATTTATTTTCTAAACTGTTCTTTTTTATTTTGAGTTTTTGGTTGTATTTTTATTTTATTTTTATTTTTATTTAATTTGTTATTTTTACATGTAAATTCCACACACAAGATTTTTCTTGTTTGAAGTATTTAAATAATTATGTATTTTGTTTTATTGCATAGAATAAATTGAAATTGAATTATTATTATTATTATTATTATTATTATTATTATTATTATTATTATTATTATTATTATTATTATTATTATTATTATTATTATCATCATCATTATCATCGTCATCGTCATCATCATCATCATCATCATTATTGTATATGATAATTTTACTTTCAAAAGAACAAGATAAAATGACAAAGAACAAAACTAAAGATGAGATTTACATAACCATACAAATCAACTCTCTGCTGCATAAATGTATTTCTAGACGTTTTTAAAGCTGAACTTGTAACATTGCATGTTAAATTTAGCAGCTAATTATTTTCTAAATGACTTTAACACTGATTTATTATAACTCTTTATTGCTTTATAGTTTTAGCCATATTTTTCAATTACATCAATCAATATTGCACCCATTTAGACTGACATTAAAGTAAATAGAATCTATACTTATTTGAACTATTTTTATATGTACTGAACAGAACCTACTATGAATATAAAACTTGTTAATACAATACTTGCTCATGTTATTTATTATACTCTGATGATAGCAAATTTTTGGTGGTGATGATTATTAAAAGTAATTAAATTATTAAAGTATATATCACATACCATTCCATTTACTTGTACAATGCAATAGCTTTTTAATAAGAAAATCTTCAATATGATGTGTTCAAAATTTATTGTATTTTATCATGGCAATTGATATTATGGTTCAATTACTAATTTTTATATCAGCTAATTTCTAAAACAATAAATCTTTAGATCTATGTCTTAAAATCATCATTTTTTAGAATGCATCTTAAATTTGGATTGTAGAGATAATTTAAATCACTTTAAGGTTATTTCTTCATATTTTTATAACTAAGTTAAAAAATAATAAGCATAGAAAACTTAACATTTATTAAAAATGAATAAATATATATATATATATATATATATATATATATATATATATATTGTGCCATTACAATTTAGTCATTAGCTAAATTTATAGTAATGTGCATGTAGGAAAATGTAAAACAAAATCATCATCACATTTTTATATAACCATAAATGAAGCTGTAGGGCATCCAAGTTCAAACCCTACCAGATCCAGTTTTAAAAAGCTTTAGACAGAAAGAGAGTGGGTCAGCAATTATATGCTTTACTTGTTTGTGTGTTAATAAATCTCAAAAAGAGCAGCACACACATTTAATATTTAAATTTTCTGTTAAAAAGCAAAGTTATAACGCATACGTATAGGCAGTGTATGTGTAAACTATTTAATTGTTTATATTTCAAATATTCAACATTTTAACTTTCTTTAAAACTAACCTATGCTTGATCAATTGTAATATCTTATTCTATGCTTCTATTTTGCTTTTCTATAATTGTAATTGGGATTTAAAAGTTACAGATTTAATTAAATAATAGGGTTATAATTACTAAGCTAGCAATTATATTATTTAATGTTAGTTTATGAATGATTTGAAATAATGAAGTATGTGTGTACATTACATACAGAAATTTACATGTATTAAATATTGAAAGAAAAGGTTAAATCTGTCAATTATTTTTTTGTACAATTTTATGTTAAAAGAGGAAATCTGTTGAATCAGATATCTATTTGTAGCAATTTTGTTTTTGTAAATGATTGTTTGTCACTTTGGGAGCTTAATCTGGGTGGGAACTCTATATTTTGAAATTGGCTTATCTTAAGATCTAAAAAAAAAGCTCAAAAATTTGAAATGTTACCTAGGTGTAAAAAAAAAAGAAAAAGGATTTAAGTCTATTTTTTTTTGTAAAACAAAAGTGTCTGGAAAAAGGATTAAACTTTTCAGTTGAAAAATAATTTAGTTGAAAATAAATTGGAGATCTAATTAAAATGAATTTGTCCAAAAATAGCAAGTGACACTATCTCTGATTGGTTGACGCTATCTCTGATTGGTTAAGTTAGCTAAAAATTGGATATAAGAAGCTGTCTTGAAGAGTTATTATTGTGATTATGATTCAGATTATTAGACTATTAAATTGAATATTGAAAATATAAGAAATGGCTGGCCAGAAAAATTATATGTATGTCCCATCTTGGCTGGACCATCTGGTGAAGCTGCACATCATATAGGAAAGAAAAGATGTTGTATCTAAAATAATATTCTACAGCTTTCAACTGACCAGAGAAATAAGATGTTTTTAATAGAAGGAAGAAAGCATTCACCTGCATTCGATGAAAGATGAATTAATATACCGATAAATATTAATCATCAAGTCCAATTAATTGTTCCAACAACTGATTTTAAACTCAAGAAAGTTTATAAATGTGAAAACAACTGCTGTATTTCATCCACTAAAAGAATCATGCTTGACAGGAAGAGAAGAAAAATTAATATGATTTCCAAATTGTCCACTAAAGCAAATAATCTCAATAGAGTCATCATCATCAAATAGTTATAAACCTCAAGAAAGAGATTGTTCCCACGTAAAATGGAAATGGTAGCTGCAGAAATATAGACATTATACAAGACAAGTTTGAACCCTTGGAAATTCACCACAAACAAAAGATTGTTAATATGACTTTTTATATCTATTTTCTTTATGATATCAGAGTCTTAATAAACATTTTAGCAATAAAGTGGTATATTTTATTTAAAGAACTTTTAAAGACTATTCAGATCGATTAAAAACAAGAATGTCTTACTAATAATAACTTTGAGCTTCATAAATTATCTTGAATGTATCAAAGTTATTTGTTTATTAATTTTACAGTTATGAAATATTAATGTGTAAAACAATTTTTTTTATCGTATTATGATTTTAGTTTTAACTAATATATTATTATTATTTTGGTTTTAAATAATATTTTGTTATTATGGGATAAAACACGCACATACATAATAATATTTTTATATGTGTATAATTGCGAGTGAATGTGAAATAATAGGTGGTGCTAAAATATTAAATTATTTTGTCTTGAGAAAGTATAGATTTCAGCGTTTAGAAGGGAGGGGGAGAAAATGATTTAAAACTTATTTCTAAAACTTGCTCTTTCAATTCTACTAACATTTTTTTTTAACATTCTACTTACATGTTAGATTTATAAGGTATGTGTGCCAATGAGTGAATTTTTTTTTATATGAAATCCTTTTTTCATGGAGTGAAAATCATGGTCAATGTGACATCCAACCTAATACAAAATACATTTGAAGGGAAAGGGGGAAGAACTTGAAATTAATCTGAGGATTGTTTTATAATCAATTATTATTATTATTATTATTATTCATGTCAATTTTCATGTTTATCTAGAAATTTTATGTATATGTTAGAAATGCAGTAATAAATATTAGTTTGTTTTATTAAACAAGGCGTATATATTTCATTAAGTGTAGTCTTTGTTAAGTGTGAACATTCATCATCATCAGTGGTTGAATATTAGTTATTTAAGATATAAGTAAATATGCTAAAATTAAGCAATAATTATGAATTTCTTTATAAAAATTAGTTTTATGTTTAGGCTTAGTCCTAGAGCTGTAGTCAAAACCATTGTCATTATCGTTATTATTATCATTATCATCATCGTCATCATCAATGTTTAATTAATGAGCTGTTTAACTGTTTAAAGGCCATAAATAAATATTAATTTCATAATATTTAGTGATTTCTTAGTATCATTATAACCACATCCCATCATCTATTTCATGCAATGATGAGTGAATTGCCATCCTAAATTAGTTATATATAATCTGAGCTAGTAAACTTATAAAAATATTGAAACACATTTGTTACGCTAAGATCTGAGAAATGATTTATGTCTAATATACTCCACTTCGGTTTAAAGATGTTTTACTTTTACCTAAATATTAGTGCGTATAGGGATATGGCTCAAAAAGCAAAATCTCCCATTTTTATTAGAAATAAAATACCAAAAAGGATGTTCAAACCCGGTACATGTGAAAGGTTATTAGATATAACCGTGTCCAGATTCAGATCATCTAGTGCCACCCTGCTAGACCATATTCACTTAGTATTTATTTAAACATGCACTTAACGTCAAACCAAGAAATGAAAGTGGAGAAGATCTACTGTCTGTATACTTGAGTTATATTTTATTGAATTACTAGTGTACTCACCTCACATGATTTCATATACCTGAGTTATAATACTTGTTAATAATTTGCTTATAATTATTGATAGTGGGATATCTTGAGAAATCCAACGTTATTTTAAATATTATGATCTTATATATATTGTAGACAACTCAGATATGGTAATAGTTATTTGAACCATCTTTAATTTTGTTACAAAGGATATGTGATCTATCTTTAATTTTGTTACAATGGCGCCCAACATGGGGCTTGATATTTTACCATATACCTGAAAAAGGGAGTCTATAGAATGATAGGAGGTGTGTGGTTAAAAATAGAAATTTTTTTAGTAAAATTTTTTTTTTCAGTAAATTTTTTTTGTCTTACATAATTTTCTTGGCCAAACAGTCTTATTTTAGATTTGTATATTATGATGTTTAATATGATTTAATTTTTCATTGATGATGATAAAATGAATACAGCTACAAAACAGCTTACTTTTGTTTTATCAATTTTGATAATAGAGATGAATTTCACAACTTAAGACAAAGGTGAAATAAATAATAGAATTTTTTTGTAGAACATTAAAATGATTTATTGCCAGATAGGATAGGCATAGTAATAGTGATGAATTATGGAATAGTAGTCTCATGTGTGTTTGGGGAGTTCATTTTGTAGAAAAGTCTATGATTTTGGAGGTTGAATTGGATATCTGATCGTTGGAGTTTGGTTGGTTAGATTGCAGTTTTCATGATGAGTGGAGGGTTTTGTCATTGACTTGAGAATGCTGTGTATTTCGTGTAACTTATGAATGATCAAACCCATTCACTGCTCCAACCCTATTTATAAGTTATCTTTATGTTATCATGAAGCACTTAACAGCAGACCTGCCATGATACCAGCCTATAAGTCTCCAAGAGAGAGAGCACGACATAGTTTTCCAATCAAGTTTATATGTTATTCTTATTTTATCATGAAGCAGTTAACGGTAGTCCTGCCATGATATCAGCCTATAAGTCTCCAAGAGAGAGAGCAAGGCTTAGTTTTCAGTAGTCCTTAATAAGAAGGGCATTCTTTGATACTAGCCACATAAGACTCCAAGAGAGAGAGCAAGGCATCATTAATCTACTTTAGCCCCTAAGACTTAAAATATATCTTTTATTGCAACAGAGTTTGCATCATTCAATCAAGGGTTGTAGTGGTTAATAGTGATTGAATTGGGATGATCTTCTGAGTGCTCATGATACATTGTGTGATTATAGTGCTGGGACTGAATTCTTTTATTTATCTCAAGATTGTGAACTGCTAGTCATTCTGTGGACTGTCAATATCTGTCGGATTTCTGGGAGAATGGATGAATGTATAATTTGGGCTATTGCAGACAGACATGCACTATATAGATTATGATTGTGTAGTTCATTAAATAAGGATATTAAAAATTTTTTTTTGTTGTATTTGTAATGCATGATAAGGTGAAAAGCAAATCAGTCAGTTAGTCAAAGATAGGTGTCAGACAAGAAAAGGATGTGTAGGTTTTTGATGGTCAGGGAAGCACAGATGGGATATATATATATATATATATATATATATATATATATATATATATATATATATATATAGTTTTATAACATGAGTGAACTAAATTATAGTATGGAAGAGGTTATGGAAGAGGAAGGTGCCCCATTACCAGGAATCAGTGATTGTTTTCATACTGAAGAAGAGGATGGGGAGGTTTTCTTAAAACAAACACAAGAGGAAAGAGAGGAAGTAGAGGAATATGCCTTTAATGTTAGTAGCAATACTATGGCCTCAAGTGTGGAAGTAGATGAGGAGCCGGAAGTTGGCCAGATTCAGATATAAAATAAAGAACTCTCAGACATAAAATTAATGATGATGCAGATGTTCCAAAGCATAAAAAGTTTAAGAGAAGATAGTAAGCAAAGTATAATAAGTTTAAGAGAAAATCTAAGAGAAGATAGTAAGCAAAATATAAAAAATCTAAGAGAAGATAGTAAGCAAAATATAGAAAGTCTAAGAGAAGATAGTAAGCAAAGTATGGTAAATCTAGAACAAAAGATGGAGAAAAGTATAAAGAGTCTAAGAGAAGATAGTAAGCAAGGGATAGAAAGTTTGAGAGATCTCAAAGCCCAGATAGATAACTCTAGTGAATATAACAGCCGGATGATCATGGCTTTGGAAACTAGAATTGAAAAATCCAACATAGAGTGTAATAATAGATTTGCATCCTTAGAGGAGAGGATAGAAGGAGTGTGTAGATCTATGGAAGTCACCAAACAGGAGGGCTGTCAGGGACTACAGTCATTAAAGGCTCAAGTGGAGCAGTCTATTGAAGAAAATAAGAAAAAGATTGAGTTAGTTAGAAATGAGGTCCATGGGTTGGTCTCCCAATCCATATCAGAATGCATAGAAAAGAATGCCAAAATAACTTCTGCAGGAATTAGTATCAGATTAGAGGAGGTGGTAGCCAAAGTGGACTCATATAAGGAAGCCACTTTGGGCTGTGTAGATCAGGCCCTCACTATGAAAAAATAAGTTTAGTGGCTTAGAAAAGGAAATATGAGAAGTTAAGGGAAGCATGGCCAATGAATGTGTACAAATTGACCAAAATCTTAAGAAAGAATTGGGGAAACAAATGGATATCTTTAGGGAGGAGATAGTAAAAAAAGACAAGTCAAGTTCTTTAGAAGAGGGACCCAGAATGAATCAACATGAATTGGGTGTTATGTTGGAAAAGGTTGAGGAGAACCAGAAGGCCTATGTTGTGGAATACATGAACCCCAAGATGGATGATCTCTACCAGAAAATAGGGGAATTAAAAGATCGTATTAATGTAGGGCTGCAGGATCAGTCAAACCTAAATTCAGGGCAGAACAATGGTCACATCAGTCCAGATGACTGTAGGGATAGCTCAGAACATAGTCAATCTGAGAAAAGGATGCCTACTTTAGTTAAAAAATCCATGAGATGAAAAATTAATAGATAAGGCAGAAGGTAACAGTAGAGAGGAATATAGAGTAGGAGGGTCAATGACCTCAAATTTAATTAAAATTAAGGCCTTTAGTGGGGAAAGCAGGGAGAACCCCTTAGAGTATCTGTATACCTTGGAAGAACTCTTTTCTGTGTGTAGGCTGAGTGAACAGGAAAAGTTGGCCATTGCCTGTAACCATCTTTATGCCTATGCTAAGGAGTGGTGGCGGTCCCTATTTGATAAGCCCACTACCTCTGGGGATTTTTGTTTTATTATCTTAGCCTGTTTTTGGAGTGAAGATAGGCAGGACCAGGTGTGCTACCAGATTACACAGGAAAAGTATGGTGGGATCAAGGGTAGCTATACACTATTTTTCAGAGGGCAGGTGATTAAGTTGAAAAGTCTTACTGCATTTCCCCTCTCAGAGCACCAAATCCTGAGAATACTCCGACACAATCTTCCCTGAAGCATTGAAAAAATGCTTATTGCTGCTGATTGCCACAGTATAGAAGAAGCATCAGAAATCCTGGATGCTCTAGAGATTTCAGAGCTAGATTCAGAGACTAGGCCCAAGAGCACCAAGGATAGGTATAGTTATAATGTCTCTGGTCTGAATCTAGGTGATAAGACACGTGATCGGAATTTTGGTACTTATGGATATAGGAATAATTATAGAGTTAGGCCTCCTAATCAATCCTGGGGAGATTCTGGGGATAGTGTTGTGAAGAAAGTAATTCCTAGAGACAAGCAACCCTCTACCAGTGGAATTACCACAGTGCTGAAAAAGCCAAAGTGAAAAAAAATGAAGATCTCAAAAGGGACTGAATGTATGTTTGCAATTTTATGCAGACCACAATATGCTTTGTACTAAGGAAAAGATCTCCAAATAAATCAGGATGCTAGATTTTCTAGTGAAAAGTATGATGTTTGACAGTAGTTAAAATTTTTTTTGTATATATTATTAGTGTGTTTATTATTATTAGTGTATTTTATTAATTAGGATTTTCTTTATTAAATATAGTTAAAACAAAAGTGCTGATGAATTTATCCAAAGGGGGGGGGAGTTGTGCCATTACAATTTAGTCATTAGCTAAATTTATAGTAATGTACATGTAGGAAAATGTAAAACAAAATCATCATCACATTTTTATATAACCATAAATGAAGCTGTAGGGCATCCAAGTTCAAACCCTACCAGATCCAGTTTTAAAAAGCTTTAGACAGAAAGAGAGTGGGTCAGCAATTATATGCTTTACTTGTTTGTGTGTTAATAAATCTCAAACAGAGCAGCACACACATTTAATATTTAAATTTTCTGTTAAAAAGCAAAGTTATAATGCATATGTATAGGCAGTGTATGTGTAAACTATTTAATTGTTTTATAGTTCAAATATTCAACATTTTAACTTTCTTTAAAACTAACCTATGCTTGATCAATTCTAATATCTTATTCTATGCTTCTATTTTGCTTTTCTATAATTGTAATTGGGATTTAAAAGTTACAGATTTAATTAAATAATAGGGTTATAATTACTAAGCTAGCAATTATATTATTTAATGTTAGTTTATGAATGATTTGAAATAATGAAGTATGTGTGTACATTACATACAGAAATTTACATGTATTATATATTGAAAGAAAAAGAAAGGTTAAATCTGTCAAATTATTTTTTTTGTACAATTTTATGTTAAAAGAGGAAATCTGTTGAATCAGATATCTATTTGTAGCAATTTTGTTTTTGTAAATGATTGTTTGTCACTTTGGGAGCTTAATCTGGGTGGGAACTCTAATTTTGAAATTGTCTTATCTTAAGATCTAAAGAAGAAAGCTCAAAAATTTGAAATGTTACCTAGGTGTAAAAAAAAAAAAGAAAAAAGAATTTAAGTCTATTTTTTTTTTGTAAAACAAAAGTGTCTGGAAAAAGGATTAAACTTTTCAGTTGAAAAATAATTTAGTTGAAAATAAATTGGAGATCTAATTAAAATGAATTTGTCCAAAAATAGCAAGTGACGCTATCTCTGTTTGGTTAAGTTAGCTAAAAATTGGATATAAAAAGCTGTCTTGAAGAGTTATTATTGTGATTATGATTCAGATTATTAGACTATTAAATTGAATATTGAAAATATAAGAAATGGCTGGCCAGAAAAATTATATGTATGTCCCATCTTGGCCAGAACATCTGGGGAAGCTGCACATCATATAGGAAAGAAAAGATGTTGTATCTAAAATAATATTCTACACCTTTCAACTGAGCAGAGAAATAAGATGTTTTTAATAGAAGGAAGAAAGCATTCACCTGCATTCGATGAAAGATGAATTAATCTCCCGATAAATATTAATCATCAAGTCCAATTAATTGTTCCAACAACTGATTTTAAACTCAAGAAAATTTATAAATGTGAAAACAACTGCTGTATTTCATCCACTAAAAGAATCATGCTTGACAGGAAGAGAAGAAAAATTAATATAATGATTTCCAAATTGTCCACTAAAGCAAATAACCTCAATAGAGTCATCATCATCAAATAGTTATACACCTCAAGAAAGAGATTGTTCCCACATAAAACAGAAATGGTAGCTGCAGAAATATAGACATTATACAAGACAAGTTTGAACCCTTGGAAATTTGCCACAAACAAAAGATCGGTAATATGACTTTTTATATCTATTTTCTTTATGATATCAGAGTCTTAATAAACATTTTAGCAATAAAGTGGTATATTTTATTTAAAGAACTTTTAAACACTTTTCAGATCGATTAAAAACAAGAATGACTTACTAATAATAACTTTGAGCTTCATATCTTGAATGTATCAAAATTATTTGTTTATTAATTTTACAGTTATGAAATATTAATGTGTAAAACAATTTTTTTTATGGTATTATGATTTTAGTTTTAACTAATATATTATTATTATTTTGGTTTTAAATAATATTTTGTTATTATGGGATAAAACACGCACATACATAATAATATTTTTATATGTGTATAATTGCGAGTGAATGTGAAATAACAGATGGTGTTAAAATATTAAATTATTTTGTCTTGAGAAAGTATAGATTTCAGCGCTTAGAAGGGAGGGGGAAAACTTGTTTCTAAAACTTGCTCCTTCAATTCTACTAACATTTTTTTTTAACATTCTACTTACATGTTAGATTTATAAGGTATGTGTGCCAATGAGTGAATATTTTTTTTTATATGAAATACTTTTCTCATGGAGTGAAAATCATGGTCAATGTGACATCCAACCTAATACAAAATACATTTGAAGGGAAAGGGGGAAGAACTTGAAATTAATCTGAGGATTGTTGTATAATCAATTATTATTATTATTATTATTATTATTATTATTATTATTCATGTCAATTTTCATGTTTATCTAGAAATGTTATGTATATGTTAGAAATGCATTAATAAATATTAGTTTGTTTTATTAAACGAGGCGTATACATTTCATTAAGTGTAGTCTTTGTTAAGTGTGAACATTCATCATCATCAGTGGTTGAATATTAGTTATTTAAGATATAAGTAAATATGCTAAAATTAAGCAATAATTATGAATTTCTTTATAAAAATTAGTTTTATGTTTAGGCTTAGTCCTAGAGCTGTAGTCAAAACCATTGTCATTATCGTTATTATTATCATTATCATCATCGTCATCATCAATGTTTAATTAATGAGCTGTTTAACTGTTTAAAGGCCATAAATAAATCTTAATTTCATAATATTTAGTGATTTCTTAGTATTATTATAACCATATCCCGTCATCTATTTCATGCAAGGATGAGTGAATTGCCATCCTAAATTAGTTATATATAATCTGAGCTAGTAAACTTATAAAAATATTGAAACACATTTGTTACGCTAAGATCTGAGAAATGATTTATGTCTAATATACTCCACTTCGGTTTAAAGATGTTTTACTTTTACCTAAATATTAGTGCGTATAGTGATATGGCTCAAAAAGCAAAATCTCCCATTTTTATTAGAAATAAAATACCAAAAAGGATGTTCAAACCCGGTACATGTGAAAGGTTATTAGATATAACCGTGTCTAGATTCAGATCATCTAGTGGCACCCTGCTAGACCATATTCACTTAGTATTTATTTAAACATGCACTTAACATCAAACCAAGAAATGAAAGTGGAGAAGATCTACTGTCTGTATACTTGAGTTATATTTTATTGAATTACTAGTGTACTCACCTCACGTGATTTCATATACCTGAGTTATAATACTTGTTGTTAATAATTTGCTTATAATTATTGATAGTGGGATATCTTGAGAAATCCAACGTTATTTTAAATATTATGATCTTATATATATTGTAGACAACTCAGATATGGTAATAGTTATTTGAACCATCTTTAATTTTGTTACAAAGAATATGTTGAATTTTTTTTGTTTCCATAAAAAGGTTTATAGTGGCCAGATTTAACTTTAATTTTGATAATATCTTCCAGTTTTGAAATTATATGGATGAAAATCTTCTTTTTACAATTTTATTCTGTTTTTATTATCTATTGCAATTTGCTTTACATATTGAATATGAAAAAGCATTTGCCAAAGATTATAAAAGCTTTCAATATCCAAGATTTTCCTGCAATTCTCACTTATCTATCATCATCATCATCATCATGGACCATTATCAATCCATTGCAGGATGAAGGTCTTTCCAAGTATCAATCAATCTTTTCCAATCTTTAGCTTCTTTTCTCCACATCACCCCTGTATACTTTCTTATTTCATCTATCCATCTCACATGTGGTCTTTTTCTGGGTCTTTTACAAGCTCTTGGAATCCAGTTTAAGATTTCAATTGTCCATCTATTATCATGTCTTCTACCAATATGTCCAACCCAGCTTCACTTGTCTTTTATTTTTTTCAATGAGGTCAGTAACAACTGGTTGTTCTCTTATGCATATATTGCATTTTCAATCTCTTCTTGTTACTCCCAACATGCAACTCTCCATACTTCTTTGAGAGGTCTGAAGTTTATGTATTGCTTTTTTATTAAGTGTCCAAGTCTCATATACATAAGTAAAAACTTGTAAAACACATTTATTATAAATCTGCCTTTTCAAACACATAGACATATTTTTTTTTATTATCAAGTTATTTCTATAAAAAGCATTTATCAATTTTACCCATTATGTTTCCACCTGCATTAATAATCTGACCAAAGTATTTGTAACTGTTAACTTTTTCTAACTCATCATAATCAATCTTTATTTTCATATTTTGCAAAAATCCATTAAAAATTACTTTAGTCATTTTAACATTTATTTTTAGTCCTACTTTTATCTGATAACTCCTGCAACATTTCCTGCAGCTCTAAAGCATTATTTTCAAAAACAATTACATCATCTGCAAAATCTAAATGACTTAAATAATCTCCATTTACTGTCACTCCTTTAGCTTCCCATTTTAATCCACAAAATATTTCTTGCAGCACTGCTGTAAAAAGTTTTAGAAATATGGAGTCACACTGTCTTTCACCCTTCTCAATGTCGATTTTCCTAGTATCTATATTAACTGTTATTTGGATTATCAATTTTTTTGTGCATAAACAAATATAATGAATTAAAAAAATAATTTAAGCTACATATAAATGTGATTACATATCTGAACCATTTTATTAATGAACAATATATAAAATATTTGTTAACACTACAAATACAACTGCCACTGCAGTGTTTTTCTTCTGGAATAAACTGTATATTAAACAAGAGTAAAGTTAATCTGTTAAATTCTTCAACAAATCCATGCCCATGTATATATCATGTTTTTGTATGTTATCTTTGGGGTATTAAACTAGTGTTTTATTACTGCTAATAATTTTCTGCAAAATAATAAATAATATAGATTAACTGAATTAGTTTATTTCTAGCTTAATCTGAACTGCTTATTATGTTTTATAATGTTCAATGTTCAATTTCTTTTAACTGCATGTTTTTTTTCAATATTAATAACTGTTTGACAGATGTACTATTTCAGACATTATATGATGCCTGCTATTAATTTGTAGTTTGCTTAATTATATCATAGCTGAAAAATATTCGAGATAAATACATGAGAAATTCTCAATATAATTTACAATATTTACATAAGTAGATTTATAAACAAACAATAACAAAAATATTTGAAAAGTTTTATTTCTTGTGAGTTCATAAGAATCTAGAATGTCAGAAGGGTCTGCAGTGACAGTCCACCACTATGTTAATCAACATAGCTGTACAAAAATTGAAAATAAAAAAAATTTCTTATAATAAACCAAAAAACAAACTTCAACTATGACCCAATTTACATGAACTCCAATAAAATACATAGTATCTGTTGAAACCAATCCAAATGATCTAATAAATAACAATGCCCTTTGTTTAATTTACATTAAAATTTTAAGTTAAAATTGATCTCATTTCTAGTTTAATACACAAGCTAATCTATCTATCTATCTATCTATCTATCTATCTATCTATCTATCTATCTATCTATCTATCTATCTATCTATCTATCTATCTATCTATCTATCTATCTATCTATCTATCTGTCTATCTGTCTGTCTGTCTGTCTGTCTGTCTGTCTGTCTGTCTGTCTGTCTGTCTGTCTGTCTGTCTATCTATCTATCTATCTATCTATCTATCTATCTATCTATCTATCTATCTATCTATCTATCTATCTATCTATCTATCTATCTATCTATCTATCTATCTATCTATCTATCTATCTATCTATCTATCTATCTATCTATTCAACCATCCATCCATCTATCTATCTATCTATCTATCTATCTATCTATCTATCTATCTATCTATCTATCTATCTATCTATCTATCTAACTATCAATCAATCTATCTATCCATCCATTTATCTATCAATCCATCGATTTACCTATCTATTTACATATCTATACACAGACATATAAAAAACTAAAATGTAAAACAACATTTAAATCTTCCAATTATCTTCCTAAAACTTCTTTACAAAGGCATAACTCATCGCACTTGCCAATTGCTGGAAGATAAAAATCCAAATAGTTTTTCTTTTGTAATCTTCTAAAATATATTGCGTAGTCAGAAATTTTATTTGTTAACCAATATTAGATGATAAACTTATTGGTAATGTAGATTATCAAAATAAAAAATTCCAAATCCAGTTGGACCCTAAAAACATTTTGATTTGTACTATATTCAAATACCAGCTTTATGATTATGAAACTAAATGCATAAATACTAGAGTACCAAAGCCCATCATAAAATGTATAGTAAATTTTATTTTAAGGAGTTTTTATTACATTTTAAAAGATAGATAAAAGCTATAATGATTATATCTTATCCTAGATAAGCACATTCCCCAAATTACTACTGCTATTGTATTTTTGTTGTTTCTTTTTGTATTTTCTTTAATTGATATCTTTTTGATTATCTGGGTTTTTTCTGCAATAATATTTTTCATTGTATCAGCTTACTAGTTTTATAATTCATGATATTATTTAATACTATATTTTAAAATTGATTTACATCACCCATTTTAAAGCATGATAAATATTTTGGGATAAATAAAAGATGCAATATTGTGAAGGAAATCCAATGCAGTAAAAATAATCAACCGTTCTCTGACGGTAAGTTTCCTCCTAAATTTCAATAAGACTATATGTCATAAAAATGAATGAATTGATGGTGTACTGAATGGATTTTAAAGTATATTACATTTTCTTAATATTCCTAATGTTTCTACAGTTTTTTATATTTATTTTCTTTTCTTAAAGGACTGTTTAGAATTTTGAATGCGACATTTATATTGAAATTAAATTATAACAATGCTTTTCAGCAACAGTTTATACTAAATTTGCACAACTTTAAATTAAACCAGCAGAAAAAAAGAAAGTAAATCTCCATTAATTCATTCAAAATACCAATATATGATTATCGACTTCGCATCTAAAAAGCGTAGTAGTTTCTCTCATCAAGACTTGCTAATGATTTCTAATGCTAATTTATATTTATTTTTATTATTTAAAAAAATATATACTTTACATTTTATCATTTGTCTTAATTAAAATCTCCCATTCTAAAACAACACTATTAAACTTTCTGTTATTTTTCAAGCATATTATGCGGTTTTTCCATTAAAGAGTACTATTTTTTATTTTGACTGAATTTGATTAATTTTAATAGATAATTACCATAATTTATTACGATTTTTATAATTAATTTAATATTTTAAATACATATTCATATATATATACGTTATATGTATGTGCATCATCATTGACGGATGATAATTTCTTTTGCTATGGAATTAATTTAATATCACTGTAAACTGAAGCTCGAATGAGTAAATTGTATTATAATCCTGAAAGAGTAGTTTTACGGCATTAAATTTCATTTTAAATAATTCAGTGACATTTTCTTTTACATTTCTCTCATTTTCATGTTTTTTTTATTGCTGATGCTATGTTTGATGGATAGGTATTGACGGTAAAGGTTCTAAAATAGTTAGATGAACCTCCTATGTTGATATGAGATCACAAAAGCTCTGCCATGTTTCATTACGTTTTGTATGTGTGAAAAATTATCTTCATTTATCAAACGGAAAGAAGACGCAAGGCTTTACCGCCTACAAAGCTCAATTGTTTGTGAATGGAAAATGTGCGAAATTTGGTTTACGCATTCAGTAGCAGGTCGAGGGAGACAAAAAATAATTGCATTAAATGTAAATATTCTGCTGGCAAGAAGATTTGAATACTCAACGTGACTTTTAATTTTACGTATCTTAAAAAATAAATAAATAATGATTAAAAAGCGCAATGAAAAAAAAAAAAATAACGTAAGTGAAAAGTCGTATAGAAACATTTTTTTTTTTTTAAAAAAAAAAAAAAACGTTGATGCTCTTTTAATTCTGAAATTGCAGATCAAATTTATTTGAATATTTATTTTTTTTTAGATTGAAAAAAGGATGGCATTACAATCTAACATTTTAAGCATGAGAATAATTTATATGATGTATAAAATGCGCAATGCATTTTAGTAACTTTGTTGGCTATATATTATCCATTTTGATTTATTTATGTATCTTTGTGAATTAATGCAGTAAAAGAATGGCGGTAAATGGAACTCAAAGTTCCTGGAATGCGGCTCCAGTTCTATCGATTCCGATTCTCAAACTTTTTATTAACTCCCGAACCAGAAATCATTGCTCGTGAATTTATGCAGTTTCTGTGCAGTACTTTAGTGAAAAGTCTTTCTGGATCAAATCTCAGTTTCGACGCTTAAAGATCACATGACATCCTGGCGACTAACTATTTCGATTATACTTAGTTTACCTTTGGGACTGAGTCAAAATTAAACATGGTTTGAAAATAACTCAGGGATAAATTTATTACTAGACATGCAGAAAAAAGAGAAAAAAACAAAAACATACTAATTGTAATTAATAAAAGCAGGGATATTTTTTTTACTCGAAAATATCTCTATAAGCCGCAAAAATCAGTTTGAGTCTGTGCTGCTGCATACGAATTTGTCTTTTATCACGTTTGGTCATAGGAAATGTTTTTGTTCAGCAGTTATTCGTTAGTTTCTTACATTAATGAATTTAAAAATCCAAATGCCCCAATGTTTAAACATAAGCCAACTTGTTCATCTATTAGTAGGATGGTTGTAATATTTGGGCTTTTATGTATTTTTTTATATAAAACCTTTTAAGGCATTTATTAATATATAACTTTTTAATATTTATTATACATTTTTAATCACTTGATTGATATTTGGTGGGTATAAACAGTGAAAAAGATAAATACACTTGTTCTGGCCGCCACTAATTGATAGGGCTAGATAACGTATGTTAATACCAGCAATAAATATATTACTGTAAACAGAGTTTGTAACAGCAATGAAATCTACCTGTTGTTTTAGATACTAAAATGAAACACCAATTATTAATAGATTATTGACCATTGTTATTATCTTTATATGTATGTTTTATATTTTTACATTAAACAAAAGAAACCTTAAGATAAAGAGACCATATATATTGCTTTGATTTGCTTTGCACAGCTCTATCCGGCTGTATGTATGTCATTTGTTAGACCTCAATTTCATTATGTTCTTACGTAATATACGTGTTAGTATTAGTACGAGGTATCATATTGACAAGGGTAAAAAATTTAGAATTACCGAAAAAGGTTTATATATATATGATTTTTATGTTGATGTATTTATACGTTGTTATTATTATATAATAAAGATTTATATTATATCTGATTGATTATGTTCTTCCAAATAAACGAGGTTAGACTACCAATGAGCTCTGTATGTAGCAGATAGTAGACTGATCTTTTGATACATAGATATACTGTGAATCAAAAATTAACAATGCTTGACTGAGGGTGTCTTCTGTTATCTTAGATGATAGAAAATTGGTCATTAAGAGATTGGTTCTGTTTCCAATACAAACAGTCTTTTATCTCTCTCTCTCTTTTTTTCTTTTTCATCAATCATATGTTGGACTAACTGCATGGTAGTCCAACCATATTTTCATTCTTTAATTACATACATAGCATTTCTGATTCCAATATCCTTTTTTGTTTGGTTTAAAAGTTTAAAATGTGATGGTAATATTTTGGCCACAAATAATATAATAAAAATATAATGCCTCTATTATTCCAATTTTTAAAAATAAAACAAAGACACGATTTCAGCTATTATCATGGAATATTACTATTATTCACTGCAATAAAGATGCTTTCAAGTATTTTGTAGAATAGGTTGCTTGGAGTCATACATGAATGTTATGAGAGACACAATGTGGTTATAGAGATCCATGAAGCATTACAGAAATGATGTTACTTACAAGACCAATGCAAGAAAAGTATCAGGAGGTTTGTAACATTGTTTGAAATTAGCTTCTACATGATAATGATTAAGAAAAAGGAGAAATTATTAATATAGATGAAAAGAATGAGCATTTGAAATATATATTGGTGTTAGATAAGGATTGTGCTTGCTACAATATTGTTTTTGATTTTTTTTTTTTTGATCATGGTCTTTAGAACTGTTTATGGATGGAATAATAAATAAGGAATAAAAATGTAATATAGATTGGATGGGAGTATTTTGAATATGAATTATTACAAGTGAAAACAAGAACTTTATTGTCTTAAATTCTGGATTTATAGTATATTGATAATTGTATTATTTTTGCTAGTTCAAAGGGGATTTACAAAATGTGGTTAAAGTTTTGAATGCAATGTATAAAAACTTGTATTTAATAATTAATATTAAAAAAACTTAAGTTATTTATACACCAATGATGGAAAAGAAATCATCAGCAACTTTTGGCTTATATAATTATTGATTTGATAATGCAAATAAATACATTGATAGTTTTATAAATAGAAGATGAACTTAAATGATGACAACAGTATAGATTTCAATGTGATGATGTTTTTAGCAAGTTAAAAACAGAAATAATTTTGACACAGTGAAATAATTAATGCAACTAAGTTAATCCTATGAACCTATTATTTTATCTAATATATTGACTTGGACACACCATCAATGCAATATAAAAATGTTAAAAAAGTTTTAGTTAATGATGCTTCAAAAAATTCTAAAAACATATTGGCAAAAATCATAAAACTGTCAATATATTCTTTAATTGTTGAATGTAATATTTCACATTATCTTTAGATTGAATTTGTAAAATGAATAAATGCAATGCTTCCTAAAATGTTCATTTTGATGAACTTGAGCAGAGTTGTCATGGGAAAGAGGACCTCATTTACATTATAAGTTTTACCTTAAAGACATTCCTAACAGATGCAATATTATATATTTCCATTGGGAAGATATGACAGAGAATAGAATATATTGTAGAGCTATAATTAGAAATGTATGATTTAATATTCTATAAAGAGTTGATTTCTGCTGAAGAAATTAAAAGACAACAACACAAAATAAGTAGATGTATTTGGGGTTTGTGAATTAGTTTATATAATCATTGCAAAATTCAATTTTTGAGCAGTTTTCCTTCTTATTTTTTTTTCTTGGAGTTAACTCATTTATGATTGTCTGATATATATCCATATATGTGCATGTATATATGGTAGTATCTGCAATTCATAAAATAAAAAGAAGAAACACAATATTATCATTATTTTAATATTTTTTAAATCAGATACCATAAACAAACACCATAGAGGTTATAAACATGTGGTAAATCATGATCATACTAAAGCATTTGTAAAAAGTTTTAGGTAAAGAATGTGTAATTTAACAAAGTCACAATTTTCTTTGTGTTCTTCAACATTTAGAGATAATAATTGATTATATTTACTGTACTCAAGAATCCACTAAGCTTGACCAATTAGTGAATATTAGATGGTATAAATATTTTCATTTTTCAGAGCAGGTTTTGTCTGTTGACTGATTTATATGAGTTGCCCACCAATCATTTTTATGTTTTATACTAATACTTTGAGATTTAAACATATCCAATCCAACATACTTGTACAAGATTGACCCAAAACTATCACCTGCATTTTTATTACATATTCATTTAACATATATCAAATAAAGTTTCAGTATCAGTCATCACAGCAAATGGCTTTAGAATAAAAAGCAATTGGAAATTATTTGCTTTTAATAATTAAGATTATATATATATATATATATATATATATATATATATATATATATATATTATTAATGCAGCTATGTATACAAATGGGTATATATATATATATATATATATATATAGTAACCCATTTGTTACATAGCTGCATTAAAATGATTAGATAAGTTGGCAGTATGTTCCTCAGATAGTTTAGGGTTATTTAATTAATGGGGAAAATAGTATTTAATTTTACCATGCATATATTTTTATAATAATAAGATGTTGGAAATTAGTTAAATATTTTATTTTCTTTCCCACATGATAGTAGGAATATTCAACACAACTTTTTTTAATAATTGTCAAACCTTTTTTCTAATTATAATATGCATATTTTAATATGCATTGTAAATTGTAAATATTTATGGAAAAGGGAGAAAAGGATAAAATCATATAAATAATTTCTTTTGTTCCCTTCCTTCAATAATTTTATATAATTATAAGTTGTTTTAATTTTTTTAAAAAAAAAATGCACCCAAGAGAAAAAAAAAGACTTTCTTTTTTAGGAAATTGTTTAATATCTTAATTTAACATTTTAATTAAGAGAGATAAAGTTTTATGTTGAAGAGTATTTTTAAAAAGAAAGAAACAAAATAAGATACTTTTGGTAAATTTTATTATTAATTAGATTTGTTGTTTTTCTTTTCTTTTTATCTCTATTCATTACAAAAATTAAGTCAGTGTAAGTAACTGATTATCTAATTTTTCTTTTTTGCAATAAAAATTAATTATTAAAAAATGCCAAGAATTTTATAATGTTAATTTAAGTTCTTTACTTGTTTTTCAATGTCTATGATTAATTACATAACTTTCTCAGACTGAAAGTCAAAAAAATATATTTTTATTTTTTATGCTGTGCTGAAAAATTTTGAGAAGCTTTTTTACAGCTTTAAAATTAGTGTATATATTTTTTTCTAATATTTTAATTTAAAAAATTAAAAGATGGCAGGATAATTGATGCTGTATGCAGATTTGGATAAAGAATTTATGTCAGTATACTTGTATGAATTGTTTAGTGTTGTAATGGTAAGGAATGGGATAGAAGAATAGATGCATTAGTAAAGAATAGGAAAATGGAGAAAAAAAGACTACTATGGGGCATAAAAATGTTTAAATATATATATATATAGAAGTAAAGAGAATATTGTGTGCAAGTTAATTTATGATAATAGCAAGGAAAGTAGTTTATTCTTTAAGGCTCAAATGTTGATCTTTAGCAATAATAGGATATTATACACATAAATGGAAAAAATGTGGGTAATTTAGTCTGCAAGTTGTGTAAGAAAAGCATAAAAAATATTAGGCATCTGTTAATTGAATGTAAATGCCTAAAAGCAGAAAGGGTACAAATAATAAAGTTGTGGAAGAATACATATAAGCAAATGATTATACAGAAAGTGGGTTATTGATTTTTATACTGGATTTGGGAAAAGATAAAGGGGATTTAGATATAAAAACCATGGAGTTGACAAAGATTAAGTTGTGGAAATGGGATGGAGCAGGATATGGGAAAATGTAGGGTGGGAAATTGAAAGGGAAGGTAAAGTGGTTAAAAGTATTCTCTGGGCAAAATTGCTGAGAGTTTCCTGACTCCATATAATAAGAAGTCACACTATATCATGTCACATCTTCAAGGTTCCTAATCTCCATGTTGATGAATATCTATTATATATTTGATCTCATCTTTCTGAGCTTACTCAAAATAATATTATGATGGTATAAATACTTGATTTTGGAACGTTTATGGTTATTTTTGTATCATAATTATGTAGTAGTTTTTAGAAATCATATATATTGTGCCGGTCAAAACCTGTTTATCCATTTAACATGAGCTGGAACTCACAAAATGTACTTCAAACCCAGTCAAGCCCAAGATTTAGGTCAGGAACCAGCCTGGATTCGAACCCACTCTCTAAGCCCCAAATCAAACACCTAATGGATAACATAATAGTGATGGCCCATGAGAATTAATCTTAATCCGGCCAACTAGAAAAGCTGAGAAGACAATGAGACATCTATTACTATGACTAAACTAAAAGATATATAAGCATGGCTATAATATGTGGAAGTGGAGGAAAAAGGAATTTGAACTACTTAAATAAGTTAGACAATAATATATTTTAATATACTGACAAATTATTATACATTTATAAATTAAGTACATTAGTATGTGTGTGAATGAGCAAGCAGTAGATAATTACATAGTGTCATTCATGCTATTATTTCTCATATGCTCTTTATTAGCTAAATAATATATTACAAATAAACACACATCTTTGGTGGGTCCAATAATAAGATGCCAATCAGTATTAGAAAGAAGTTACACAAAATTGCTATTAATGCTTTGATTTATGGTTCAGAAACGTGGTGACTAACATATATTAGGGGAGTGTTCTGAGATTCATTACAGATATAAATACAAACTATTTTCCTGCCATTATGGTCATGAAAATACATAAAATACATTTGATTATATTTAAACCTATGACAAAATATTTAATGACCAATTATTTTAACAATAGTAAGACGAACGCTTTATTTTCTCCAAGGCATATAGATACTCATATATATATATATATATTACAAAGGTAGGATTGTATATGATTGAAATAAACTTAATTAATAAAATATAAGTAATTGGCATTTATATATATATCTTTTAAGCAAAGCTTAATTTTAATATTAGAGCATTAAAACTGGGTCATGAAGCAAAAGAAATAATAATAATAATACGAAGAAGTTTGCGGTGCTGATATAATAGCCTAAAAACAACTAAGAGGAAAAGGTCATGCTTCTGGATGAAAAATGAAATGGATAGGCATAGCATGTGCCACACTTAGGGATCACTGCCAGAGGCCTTTTTATACGAAGAAATGGGTGGGCATAGCATGTGCCAGCCTTAAGGGTCATCGCCAGTGGCCTTTTTATATGAAGAAAGAATATGCATAGTGTGTGCCAGACTTAGGGGTCACTGCCAGAGGCATTTTTATATGAAGACTTGAGAAGAAATCTATGGGTTCAAACTTGTCATAACCCCCAGATTAATAAGCACATATATATAGAACATAAAGATCGGCCAAATGTCAGAAATGCAGTAATGATACATGTCTCTAACAACATTGAATAAATTTTACTGCTTTAAAATAAATGACCCTTGTTTGAATACTATAATACGCCATGCAATTATAATATATATATAGAGAAATTTAGATTTCATTTACTAAAATATACTTAAAGATTTTATTTAGCAAAAGAAACATTAAGATTTAGATTTCAAATTAATAAAATATACGTTAAGATTTGATTTAGTAAAAAAAACATTAAGATTTCCCCCCTTCCCTTTTCTACTATTTAAAATAATTCAATCCCACATTCGTGGATTTTCAATAACTGGAATATATAGCATATATTTTAAGAGTATATAAAAAGAAAATAACTAGCAGTTTATATATATATATATATATATATATATATTATATATATATATATATATATATATATATATATATATATGTATATGTAAAACAATCAAGTCACCCTTATTTTAGAATTAAATAAATAATATTTTATAAGATTTCAAAGTGTTAATTAGCTTGAGTTCTGGATTTAGCCCGGGTAAAAAATCCAGTGTTAAACAAATATATATTTTTATATTAAAACATAAATAAAATGTTGGCATGTAAAACAAACTGGCGAGTGTATTAATTAACTAATAATGCATTGTTTAAATGGACATTAAAACCTTGATTCAGGTAGGTTTACTTAAAAGGAAGAAAATATTTTAGAAATTAAACTCCTCAAATTGTTTGAAATTGGCATAATAATAAAAGCACACACACACACACACATATATATATATACATATATATATATATATATAATCAAGTAATAAATAACTATAAATAAATGACCACACCAAAGTTAAGGAAGGTTAAAAGCATATGTGATAGGATTAGATATAAAGAAATCATTTGAGAGCAAAATTACATTCACAAATATATATATATATAGGCATATTTATATATTATATATATATATATATATATATATATATATATATATAAAGGCAAAGTTAAAGAATACATGAGAACAGATCTTGATAGATTATTTAGACTAAATTGACTATTAGGTGGTGGCTTGAAAATTTACCTTGCAATTTTAAGAATCCATTTTAAAGAATGGCATGTGCATGGTGATTGAAATGCAAGTACTTCAGTGGCAGGAAACTTCTATTAGCATTCTAAAGTTATTTTTAGACCTTTTTCATTTCATGGCAGCAGGATATTATGGTAGTGGCAGATGATGACCCATAGGGTCGAGAAGAGCGGTGGATTTACTGCTACATCATTTTTAAGTTTCAAGCAAAACGAAATATGTTTATAATACCTCTCTCTAAAAGTAGCTAATCTTCTGTTCTCCAAAATTCAGTCATTTTATACTTTTTCTTTTATCAGTTGTTTTTGAAAGATGCAATTGTTAGATAATGTCCAAAATAAATTCAAATCTATTTCCAGATTAGAAATAGATTTGACATGTTTTCAACAAAAGAAAATCTTTAATCTACTTAATCCCATTTATTTTAATAAAACTTTAATTAAAAAAATACCTCCCTTTAATTATTTTTGGACAATTAACAACAGTCACATCTTCCATATTGGATTTTATAAAAAATATATAGTTTAATAGAAAAACAAGCAATTTAAAAAAGAAAAAGCTAAAAATGACATATAATAAATATTTAAAAACATCAATATTTTGTTAGTAAGTTTTGCTCCTATGTATATATTTGAGCTGCATCTATAATACTTTAATAAAAAAGAACTAATAATTAATAAAAAGAATTAATAATAATTTTCAAACATGTTATTGAAACATTAAATTTTATAATTTAGGTGCACATCTCAAATATATACATGAAATTCATATACACAACAAAAGGAGCAGGATGGGAAATAGGGATTTAAAGACGGGTTAGTAGGTAGAAACATGAAGCACAACCTTAAGCTAAGATTTGCTGCTTCAATATATTATTACATATTTATTTTTTTCAAAAATATTTTATTTTTAAATATATAAAAATATATTCTTCTGTGTAATGTTACCATAGAGATTAAGATCATCATAAATACAACTGTCTAGAAATGATGTCACTTGACAAACTGTTATAACATTTAGCGATATCATAAAAATTATAAAAATAATGTAACTTTTAAAGTGTAAATTGATAGATTTACTAGATATTAAAAATAATTCATTTAGATTTTTAAAACTAACATCAAACAGAGAACATTCTGCTCCATCTAAAATTTGATGATGTGACAGCACTTTGTTTTAATTAAAATCTAATTTTTAAAATAATTCCAAAAATCAAATGTGATTTTTACAAAATTATTTGATTTTTAAACAAAAATGTCTATGAAATAAGGTCAAATTTATTATATTCTGATAAATAATAATAGTTTAATATTAAAGTGAAACTTGAAAGCTTAAATGCAGTGAGAACAAAGAAATATGTCAGAATGTTATTGGAGTGCAAAGGGGTTAAGGAGGAAATTACTAACCAATTGAATGTGTAAAAAATTATCTAATTGGTTAATAGAAAAAATATCAGATTAAAAACAGATCGAGATTGGCTTGCAGACATGATTGCTCTAGAAAAAAGTAAGTGGAGGTGTGAATAATTCACAAGATCCAAATCTGGTAAGAATAAATATTCCTTACTTAGTTGTTGAAGAGAATAGTCACGTCTTAATCCAGCTGCCCAATAAGACACTAGTAAAAAAATATTCCTTAGTTGTTGAAAAGAGAGAAATCAAGGTTTAATCCAGATGCTAAAGAAGAAAAAACAGAAGTTTTAACTAAACTATTGCATAGTATAACACATGTTTCACACAAGCTTTTAGCATCCTATGAGTTTAATCACAATGACCATTTTGCAATAAAAACCATGGGCTAAATTCAGCTAAAAACTAGACACCATTTTTTTCCATGTAACCTGCCTTTATTGGACTAAAAATGTAAAAAAATAGAAGTTACCTCTTAAAATAATATTTAATCTTGTCTTCAACCAAGGGCATGAGTCTCTGTGTTATTATCACCTAGAAAATTTATTAAAAGAAATTGGATAAAACTTTGCCATTGTTATCCTGGAAATGAAATACTATTCACCAGAAAAAGGACAAATAAATCATGTTCATGTCTAGAAGTCTTCAAGAGGAAACCTCAACTGAAAAAACTGGAAATTATAATTAGGAAGAAGCACTCCACAGAAAAAAAAATAAAATCATGGTTGAAAAGATTTTTTGTGTGTGCACACTATTTTTATTAATAGAAAAAAATGATTGTTTTATATAAAAGTAATATTTTTTTGTAAAAATTGATGATCTTAAATATCTTCATTAAGTTAACCCTAAAGTTATTTTAAAAAAAATTAATTAATTAAAAATAAATTAATTAAAAGTTATTTTATGAACAAAAATAAACTGATTGATTATATTTTTTATAAAAATATATTTTTTGATGAAATGAATGTTTACAATTTTATACTATCTTATCAATTTCTTATATTTATTGTTAATCAATAAGTTATTAAATAATAGTTTTAAGAATATATTTTTTTAATTTTAATTTCTTTATTCTATTCATTTTTGTTTCCTAAATTGCAGTTGGTGATTTATTTTATGATAGCTTAGGGTTCTAGGATTTTTTAATGATCCCAATAAAACTATTTACTTATAGTAGGGTAAATGTAGAAATTATTTAAAGTGATTTATAATAAGCTGCTTTATTTATTTATCTCTTGCTTACAGTAATAGTTTATAGAGTTCTTGCTTCCTGAGCTAGATTTGTGCATAAAAGTAATAAGGAGTAGGAGTTTATGTTTAGTGTTATGGACATCCAGATGATAATGATTCTAGTTGGAATAAAAGGATATCCTTTAAAGTCCATGCACTACATTTCATTTCATATATTATATCTTTAGAAATTTAATTTATAGTTGACCAGTACATTAATGATGCTAAGTGGCCAGAGTACTGATGACTTATCATGATGTTTTAGTATGTAATCATTACTTGACTTATTGTTATATTTTTATGGAATAGCACCTAATTATGGGCATCCAGATAATCATTGTTTGTATTCCTTCTCTAAGTTTGGCAGTGGCTAAATAATTACTCTGGTCTATAGGGGACTACTTTCAAATACACTCTTCACTGTTGATTTATTTTTTATTGTTAATCTTTCATAATGATGCCTGATTGTTATTTTTGTGTAATGCTGGTGAAGTTCTGCACTGATCTCTCATGCTCATTTCTTTTCTATTTAATTTTATATTTTGTTTAATTGGAGATGATGATGGTTTCCCATCTCATTGTAATTCAGCACTAATGTGGTATACAGTTACAATTGTCATTCTACCCATGGGACCATTTTTTCCATACTGTTACAAATTGTCACCCAATTGTGAGATATTGTACCCTGACATTCTTCTTTATTTACCTCTTCTTATTCATACTGTTATAATGTATATATATATATATATATATATATATATATATATTGTAACCTTCTGGATGGGCACCAGAAATATTAATTGTAATTATATAGCACTGTATCAGTAACAGCTGCTTGCATCTTATTAAAAAAAATAAAATAACCTGAAATTTTTAATTTTTTTTCTTGATAACCTAATCCTATGTCTAAAAGCACTTACAGATATAATTTGAAGTTTTTGAGATGTTTAATATTTTTCTTTAGTGAGTAATTAATGTTAGAAAAGGGGGGTGGCTTGTCACAGAAATTGTCAGTTTAGTTTAAGTTGATCACAGTTTGTTTTACTTGTCTGCAGATCAGTACTGATATTTGTTTAGATAATTCTTTGGTTTATTTACTTTTAATATTTTAATCTATAGTATAAATAATGCAGTATGTTTGACTCATCAGCATAGAAACTATCATTTCAGTGAGATCAGTTTAGTACCTGTAGTACAGTATTTATGGATGTTCATGTATGCTTGTGCCATCTTTCAGCTTCATTTTTCATTCATGTACTTCATTAATCCACCAAATATTTTGTTTCAGAGCAAAATATTTGATTTCCTAACCAATAGCTTAAATAACCAGCTTAGTTACATTTTAAATAAATTAATAGATCACCGGATCAGTGGATTATTAAACAGCAAATACATTCTCAAATATTTTATTTGCTAAATAATTATCACAAGTTTTTATTTTGTTACTTTAGAAATGTAAAAGATTTTATTCTTGGTTCAATTTATTTAATTTTTTTTAAAGACAAAATAATTTTTCTTTCTTTTTCAAGAAAGAAAGATTCTTGCATTTCAAGAAAAAAAGATTCTTGCATATTTTGGAATTAATTAGCTCAGTGCAATGGGCAGAGCAATTTTTTCTAGAGTGTGACCTTGTATTGATGAGAGAAGAGATGCTTGGATTAAAATCTGATATAAAATGGGAATACTTTTACAAAAAGTTGACTTTGACTTTGCTTTTCTGATTTCAACTATTTTCTTTCCATAAAAGTTTGTTTTAGTACAATTTTCTTTCTACAAGTTAGTTCTTCCATGGTCCAAGCTTTAAAGTAAAAATTATTAATTTTCTGGATGAAAATAACTCAGAAGTTCTACTAAAGAAAATAAGAGGAAATATGCAGATGTAAATCACTTCAAAAATAAGGTACATCTCCTTGCTTTTAACTGGCTAGTTTAAATTCTAAGATCATCATTTGAGATGTGTATGTGTACCTATATTATAAATTTATTTAACCTTAATTTATAATATTAAAAAAATAATGGAAATGCGTGTTTATATTTCAAATCTATTTTGCTTAAATCTTATTTCTAATGTTAAAAAAGTAATTGAAACGTGTGTCTACATTATAAGTTAGATTTATTTAGATTTAATCTTTAACACTAAAGAAATAATTGGAATGTATGAATTTTGTTATTATTCTGAAAGATATATGCTGAACTTTTTTTATTAAACACCTTGAAGACTCTTTGTTGATAATTTTTGCTAACTATAAATGAATAAAGTTTCAATGGAAAGATGTGTGTGGATAATTTATTATAACCTGCTTTATTATTATTATTGATAAAATATATATTTAACCATTTTGTATCTGGAAATAAGAAACAAAAATGAGCGACATATAATTAATGAATTATTAACTTATCTCTAAAAGTGCTGATAAATGAACAGTAGAAGAGTATGAAACTGGATATGAATTCCTTTTATTTTATTGTTCTCATTTGCATTTGATTTTTTATTAAAGTATATTATTAATAAACTCACATGAATTTAAATGGGTTTTATAAACTGATTAGTTATTTGCTTTGTGAATGTCTTTTTGAAAACTTGGAACAAATGCTTAAACATGTCTAATAAATTAAATAATAAATTATTGTTTAACTTATACTGCATCATATATTTATTACCATAATGAAGATTTTCATATGTTATATTGCCAGCGGTTTCATTAGCTATTGCTGAGAACCTTGAAACACTATCCAATTGGATCTAATTAATATTATTTATCTTTCTGCAGGACATTGTTATATGTTTATTCATATTTATGATTGTACCAATGATCATCATCATTTAGTACATGACAAAGTAAATGAACTTTTCATTCCAGCTAAGAAAAAGAGCTTTAATGATGATTATTATTATTTTGTTAACATTTGATAGATAGGTAAATTTAAAAATTTGTCTTGTGATTTTATTTTTTTATTTTTATTATTTGATTATTTCTCTCTTCAAAAACATCTCACAAAAGTATAATATGGAAAAATATTATACTCGGTGATTAGTGGTTATTTTAGTATTATTTTATTATGTACTTATATTTCTATACATGTGTGCTAGTAATAGAAATATCCGTTCTCTATTTAGTAGTAATTTTTTTTTTTTTGCGAAGAGGTAGTAACATAAAATTCATTATTTTTCTTTGCATTCTTAAGAAGTTATGAGGTTTATTTCTCAACAATTAGTTTAGTCCAAATTTAAAGATTTGTTGTTTATCCCAAACCAAAACTTTTGTTTCAATTTGTGGGCTGATGTTAAATACACTAAAGAGTTATTTTGTCTTGCTTATTTAATAATAATCATGTTTTACATTAGATGAAAAAATAAAAAAATGCCAAAAGAAAAAAATTACAAACCTACATGGTATATCAAAAGACATAAATATCAAGAGCTGTATAAGCTTCATCTGTTAAAAATCTCAATTTTTTTAACAGTTGGTGAAATTTCTGTTCTTGAAAAGTGATTAAACTTAACCATAATACTGTCTAATATTCTTTTATTAGACATAATGACAGCCACTGAGTAAGTTACTCAAAATTATCTTTAAAAAAAGCAGTGCAATTATGTTGGAGAATGAAAAACACTCAAGAAGCAATAAAAATTGAAGTCAAACATATTTTATGATGAGAGAAATGCAATTAAATCTTTCAAAGTAGATAATTCTATAATCATTTTCCTTGATGACAAGGCCAATGCAACAGTTGTAATGACTACAACTGATTATGACAACAAAATACAAAAATTTCTCACAGCAAGCCCATACAAAAAAGTGTCAAAAAATCAGTTATCAAGTACAGAAACAAAGTTCAAGAATTATTTAGAAAGCATCACACATACTTCAGTGATTTATAAAAAAGTAAACTAACACAATATTTCAACAAAATTTCTCATCACTGTTGTATACCTGAAATCCATAAGGATCTGTTACAATTAGAGCTATTTTTAGTTTTAGAAATTTACCATGCCAAAATTTGTCAAGAGTTATTCTCACAGTTTCTAGACACTTTGTAGATTTAATCACGGACATAAAAATAGAAAGAACTGGTGTACTAAAAAGCATGATGTGAAAAGTTTATTAACAAATATACCATGTGAAGAAGCATTGTTTATTGTAAGAGAAAGATTAAATGGGAATAATATCTTACATTCAGAACTACTCATCCTAATGATAATATAATGAAACTATTAACATTCTGCATAACAACAACCTATTTTTAATACACTGCAGAATTCTTCCAACAAAATAAAAAAATAACTATGAGTTCACCATTGGCACCCTAATTAGCAATATTTACATAGAAAAACTTGAAGTCACAGCCATAAAGACTATCCCATAGCCACCTAAAATTTGGCTTCACTATGTGAATGATGCATTTGTTGTATGGTCACATTGTGGAGCACTGCTACAAACTTTCTGAAAACCCATCCACAATTCACAACATATCTTCTGTTAAATTCACAATAGCATCAAAAAAGAACAAAAATTGGCATTCTTAGATTTTTTGTGACAAGACTTCCTCATGACAAAATCAAAGCTACAGTTTACAGAAAACCCATACATACAGGAAAATACTTAGCATATATACCAAATTACACCAGAAACACAAAACATAAAGTTATACTATCACTATAAAAATGAGCAAAGAAATTTGTTCAAAAAATAGTGATTTGTAAAACGAAAAGATCTATTCAGGACAAACTCTTATAAAAATGGTTATCCATTAGCTATTATTAAGAAAACGTTAAGTAGACAATAAAAAGAAACATCTAAAGAAAAAACAATAATTGGTCCTACAGCATATCCATACATACCAAAAAAAAAAAAAACCCAGACAAATTAAGAAAAATGTACAATCAGTATAACATCAGAACAGTTTTCCAGGAGCCATACCACACTACAAGGAATTGTAATATCTATAAAGCCAAAACTTAAAATGTTTAAAAGCAAAAACTACTACTATAAAATACCATGTGAATTTGAATGAATGTATATTGGAGAGACCAATTGCTGTATTAAAAAGCAATTGTAAAATCGCAAACTGATGATAAGATAATAAAAAAACAGATGTGTCTAAGGTAAGAGACCATTTACCAATAAAAATATGTTCAATTGGGAAAATACAGAAATATTGTATAGAGAGGAAAAAATAAAAAGAAGAAAATTCAAAGAAGCTGCTTACATGACTATAGTGAATGACCTCATAGATTAACCAATATGATTATATATAATATATAAGAACCTCTAATCAACTTTGCTGTTAGGAAAAAAGTAGAGAAATCAAGAGGAACCTCAGATAATCTATATAAAATATCTACTGATTTTTACCTTTGGTAGGATGGATCATTGTTTAGGGTGTTACCTTAAAATTCAACATTCAAGAATCTAAAGGTTCAGGTCTGATTCCCATACTAGTTCTGTCATTTTTTTTCAAAACAGCAACACATGAAGAAGTGAGGAGAATCAAAATATTGTGTTTTTTATAACCTGTGTGATATTATTAACAGTTGAATGTACTTTGAAAATTTAAATAAAGTTAAATTTTTCTAAAGATATCCAATACTTTATATTAGATGATGTAAATACTCCATTATGTAAATATAACAAAATACCAGTAACACAAACTTCTAAAAAAACACTAATTTTAGATGTATTCCCCCAAAAAAAACATATCAATGCTCCATCTGAAAAAAAAAAACGTTACATCAACACAAACAAAAAAAAATTATTACTTCAAAAAAAATATTAAAACATAGTCTTATACATTAAAACAAATAAAATGAAAATTGTCTAATTAAAAAATTATAGAGTTTGTTATTATCTGAAAAATAACCCCAATATGATTCTCTTTGAGGCCTTAAAGAAACTGAACAATGTCAATTCCTAATGTATACTCCATATCTTCTTGTAATTTTAGTTGTTATTACTATATGAATATTTATTTGGTATATAGACATGAATGAGTTGTTCAAAACATGCATCAATCATTGTGATGAGTTTATTGATATTTTATCTTCAAGTCTATGATCAAAAAGTAACAGTCTTTTTTCTCAGTTGTTTGCTAGTTCTTAACTTAAATATCAGTTCCATTTTTTTAAAGATAGAATAAATGGATAGTTATTTACAATCATGATAGAGAAAATTATAGTATGGATCTTATTCCCAAGAAATTGTAAATTCACAATCCAAAATAGAAGTCAGTGGCTGAAGAGCGAAGCTGTGAAAAATCCCTGGAGTTGCAGACCCAGGATATTATTTGATAACATTATTTTTTTTCAGTATTTACAACAGAAAATCACTTTCAAGTGGTAAAATTATTGTACAACCTGGAAAAAGAATTGTTTAATATTAAATTGAACCCTAATAGATCTCATGAAGTAAGAAATAAAGATGAAAGTGGTCATGTAATTTACAACAAATACATAAATATTGGAAACACAAGTCAACTAAAATTCATTATAAATAAAAAAGTGGAATAAATTGTTACAGTTGATTTTGTATAGGACAGAGTACCAAGATTAGTTAGTCAACCTAATGGGAGATATCAAATGGAGATGATTTAGTTTTATGCTCAAAAAGTTTCTTACTATGATAAAGATGTAGAAGATTTTTATATGGGTATTAAATAAATAATACAAAAACTCTGTCAGATAATGAAAAATATTCTTCGCATATAAAGTGTGATAAACAGAGTATCTAAAATTCACAAAACAATCATAAAAAACTATTTACCAAGAGCTTTTGGTACTGTATACCAAAATCATGATGACACATTTGCCAAACACTTTCAGTACTATGTACCAGATTCATGGTGATATATTGAGTTCCAATATATTGCCATGATTCTGGTACATGGTATCAAAAACACTTGGCAAATAGTTTTTTATGATTAATGATTTTCGAATTTTAGCTACTTTGTTTATGAAGAATAATATGGATATTAAAAAAAATTTGAACAAATCAAACATTTTAAAATTGGCAAAGAAGCGTTTAGTGATAGCATTGAAAAATGACTAAAAGATAAAAGAACTGTGTGTGAATTTGATAATGAAGCCTATAAAAAAGGAAAAATGCTAAATAAAAATGGTTATAGATGCATCAAGAATAATTATATTATATATTGATTAACACAAAAATGCATTTCAATATTATTATGTTATTTAATAAATTCAAACCAGGAAATAATCACTGATTGTGAGATGTAATGCATATTTTAAGTCCAATTTAAAGAGACGAAAAATATTAAGTAAAATAGTTTATGCAGTTGATATTCTTAATCTTCAAAAGCATTGCAATGAATTTGAACTGTTTTAAATTATTAGTAGATTTGGAATAAAATTAACTAGAAAAATAATTGATGCACTATTAAAAACTGCAGCAAAAATAACAAAAAAAGAAGCTATTTACCAATAAATTTTCAACTGAGACAAGACAGTATATATAAAAAAGTAATATAAAATTGTATTATTCATTATAAAAAGTGAATATCTAGAATTTTTTAAAGGTGGCAAAAAAGTGTTAATAATATAATTAATTGTGAATTAGCAAAGAGAGTTATAGAAAAGTCTAAAAGCCTCAAAAGTATGAACCAACTCCATCTTGCTAAGAAACTTATTTCTATTATACAAAGAAAAGATTGAACTATTGTTACAAAAAGAGAAGATATCATGAAATGCATAGAAGAGTTCTATAAAAACAAACAAAGCACCCCCTATAATTACTACATCATCTGAATTGCTCAACATTTTTAATGAAACTCCAGCCAATGATGGAATTATAAGTGATATCTACAATTAAGTATGTAAACAAATAGAAAAACTGATGGCAATGTCATATACCAAATATTTAATGATAAATATATAAAAATGCAGTAGTTATATTGGTATTTAAAAAAGTTGATAGTAAAGATATTAGATAGCACAGATCTATCAATATTTTATCAGTTCTATACAAAAATTTTATTAAGGTGATTACATCTTATCTACAAGCAACTTTGGATTTTAATCAATCGAAAAAATAAACTGTATTTAGAATTGTTTTTAGATCATTGGTGAAAACACAAGCACTGAGAGAAGTTATATAAAAAGGACCAAAGAATATGAGTTGTCATTATGCTTTATATTAGTGATAATGAAAATACCTTCAATCATCAATATAAGATTAAGAATATTTTTATATTCTGAAAAATATTTGTCAGAATAAATTTAGAAGACTAACATTAAGAAGAGTACATGCCAAGATGACCACATATTTACTAAATGTTTTATAGCAGTTTTATAAAAGTATTTTGTGGATAAAATGGGATAGTAAGAGAGTAAAAGTAAAGAGAGATTGTTTTAGTTATTTAGATTTTGCAGATGATATGTTTGTTTTTGAAAATAATGATTTATAATTTCAAAAAATATTAAAAGAGTTATCAAATGAAACTAAGAATGTATGACTAAAGACAAATGCTAAAAAGTCTTAAGTAATATTCATTGGATTTTCCCAAAAGACAATTGATAATGCTAAATGTAAAAAAGTTAACAACTATAGATATCATGGTCAGTTTATTAATACAGATAGAAATGTAATAGATAAAATTATTTTTAGATTTAAACTTGTATGTAATATTTTTAGTAGAAATAACTTGATATTAAAAGGAAGTACATGTATGCTTGTGTTTTTCTGAAGGTTTGTGATGATGATGTTCTAGCTGTATTTTTATATTGGACTATTTCCATCATCTAATTTGTGTGTTGCATATACTAACCTGTTTGCTGTTATATTACTAACATTTGTTTGCTGTGATATTACTAACAGTTGAATGCATTTGGAATATTTAACTAAAATTAAACTTTTCTAAAGACATTCAACACACAAATTAGATGATGGAAATAGTCCAATATAAAAATACATGTATGTGTTGAAAAGGAAAGTGTACCACTAATGGATTTTATTAATTCATACTTATGAAATTATGTGGATATACTGCAAAAAATCCCACTGAGTTATATGTAAACTAACTCATTCTACATTTACTGATAGTTGATACATAGCTTGCTAGAGTCTTTTTAGTACTTCATAATTTCATCTAATTTGGGCTGTTAAATAGTCATATTTAATTCTTACTTATGTATTTGTTACTTAGATATTTATCAAAAAAAAACAATACAGAGATTTATGATTACTCAATGAAATTTGGAGAAATGTATGTTGTGAGTAACAAAAAGTTATCATAAAGGAAATATATGGTGTATTACTGATGTCATTGAAAAAAAATATTTAATGGATATGGAACTGCACATAATATACTATTAAAAGATGATATCAGATGAATAGTTAAAATTTTAAAACTGAATTTGAAAAATATTGTAAAAGACAGAAAGAGAGTACATATGAGATGTATGGATAAAATAAAAAAAGTTTTCTGGTATGATATGGAAGTAAAAAGCTAGATATTAGAGAAATTGTATTAGACATATAGAGACCTACATTTTGCAGTGAATAGAAAATCATAGATAATGATGATGATAATGATAACAAAGGAAAAAATGAAAACATTAAAAGAATTGATTTAAAATTGTAATTTCCACTAAAAGAAAAGTAACTATATATCAAAGATTGCTTTTGGAAATCGACTTATACAATTTTATTGTAAACAATCTAATAACCATTTTTATACTGAATTCTTCCAAGATGGCTTTTATTAGACTAAATGAAATTTCATGATCAGTGTTTTATAGAATATTAATATTTATCTAAGCTAAATGTATTGAATAAAAATAGTGTAGTTTCTATAAAAGCTGTCACTTAAATATATTTCCTTCTGAATTATCCTATTTTGAACAGTAATCTGCTTCATATTATTTTTATTAATTAAATTTAGTGAAAAAATAAGACTTGAAATAGTACTATAATATAATATTAGCAATTAACTGTTTGTTTTAATACAATTTTATTGCTGGATTTTTTCTTTTCGAAAATATCAAACATTTTAATACCAGCTTCAAAATAATTGTTTTTTAAATATATATAAATATTGGTCTCGACTAAAGAGCTATATTAGTTATTAAAATTTAAAGAATGCTTTAATATAATTTATTTGTTTTAGAAATCATATTTTTATTGTTTTTTTTGTTAAAAAAGTCAGTATTGCTTTTAAAATTTATGCAAGTCAAAGACTACTATTTTGAGAGCAAAATATTTTGTTATACAACTGAATTCCTTTATACATGTCATTGATAAAAATACCTTCATCATTATTTTTTAATCACACTTATTAGCCTTATTTTAAATTCACTGAATAACTTGTGTAAATGAATGAAAAACCTCTCATAGTTTTCACATTAAATAGGCATATTTAATTTTTATTTTTGAAAAGAAAGAATACTTAGACAGTCAAAACTGTCAGCTATTTGTGGAAATGAGATATATAAAATGAATAAAACGGTGATATATATATATATATATATGTTTATATTTGACTAAGATTATGTGAATAAACACAGTTTTATCCATTCATGTCCTAACCATTAATGCAGTGTTTTTCACCTATCAAAATATATCAACAATAATTTATCAAATCTTAAGGATTTAGTAGTCAAAATAAGAGTCATAGATTACATGACCCTATTTTCTTAAGCTTGTAAGTTGTAAACAATGAGGATTGCCAATTTCTCAACAAGCTTTGTGATAAATGCTTAGCCAGAGCCAGTATTTAAAGTAACTCTGTCAGGAACCCCCCCCCCAGCTCTGGCTAAGCATTTGTCACAAAGCTTGTTGAGGAATTGGCAATCATCATTGTTTAAAGATTTAGTTTCTATTGAGATCCATAGAGGCTATAAAATCTCTTAATGATAATGAGTAATCATCACATCAGTGCTAAAATAAATACACGTGTTAACACAGAGAATGAATTATTATCAACAATAACTACATGCTTCAGATATTAGCAACAACATAGATTTTTTCATTATTAGAGCTTACCCAAGTATAGTACACATTTTTTATGAAACAAACAATTGAATGTCTATATGAACACAAATAAGAAAATAGTAAAGCTTTTATATAGTCATAGAAAATTTGTGAAGCAAATTAAACAAATACCAATATCACCAATTTACTTATCCATACTGTCTTGTTTTTTTAGTTGACCAACAATATATTTAGCAACATCTTTTTTTTACATACAATCCAGATGATTGTATGTAAAATCTAATAAATCCATCGATGCTATACTATTAATAACAAACAATTATTCATATAGATGTGTCCAATAAAACTAGCCCTTAGCCAACATAGTTAGTCATTCAATATTGCTCAATAATTAGATATCTGGCTATTTTAGCTAAAGAATAAAGCAAGAATGCAAACTGCTCAAACCCCTTCCAACTAGCAAGTTATGATACTGGTGACGAGCATTGTCTTCTCAAAGTATTTATCTGTAACGGTTATTCGAAAATCCTTTTCCCTGTTGTAGCTATTTATAGCTGCTTTACGTTTTGCCAATATTACTATGTTTTTATAAAATCCACGAATAGATATAAATTGTACGAGCGATTTTTAAAATTTAATTTATTTAAATACTTGTTTATGTATATTAAAAATATTTATTTTTATTATTGGAATATTCTAGTCTCTATAGGGTTATCAACGTCATATCTTCTTTTCAACAGCAGGTAAAGGATAGTGAAGATGTTCAATTGCTCTAGATAAAAATTTACTTAAAGTGCGATGCCTAACATAGAAGAGTTGTAAACTAATCTTTTATGAAGCAATTATGATAGATTTAAATTCAAAAAGCGTTTTCGTTTTGACTCTTTTAACCCCTTTGCGGATCAAAAATTGTCATTTTTTCTTCAAATTTTAGGTACTTCTTTGGTTAGATTTTTTTCCTTTCTTCTATTTTTTTTTCTAATGGAAATTTATCTTTTTTAAAAAGGAGTAAATTTAGATTTAATACGTCAAAGTAAAATTATTACAACAATTTTCTTTTTCTTTCTTTCTATCTATAAGAAAAACAAAAAAGAAGAGTATGCGAGAGTTATAATATGAATTTCCTAATATTAAAGTTAGTATAGACTTTCATTTAAGTATTTTATTTACACTATTACAATATATATATAATTTTGGAAATAATATGTATGAGTGTAACACAGACAAGTTAATGTAAATCTTAGTGACTAAATCTTCATCGGCCTTAAATCACAAACACCATCCTTTTTATCAAACTATCAGTATACATAAGTGCTGGTTTAGCACAAAATACCTATATTAGTGATTATTAATCTTTTCAACATGTGTGCGATTAAGTGTATCAGCAGTATGAAATAGCGTGGATAGTTGAGGGTCGTGTGAAAGTCTGAGTTATTACATATTTGAGTGCAGATATGAAAAAGCCTGTACTGTAGAAAAAATTCATGTAATAAAGTGATTATTTAAGAGTACGAATTCCGGATCTTTCAGAATTTGAAAGTTTAATTAAATATATTATCAAGGCTGAACATAAAATCTGTCTCGCGGGTAAACAAAGTCTCTTTCAGTATAAGAAAATATCAATTCTCATAGAGAAATATAATTCCTATATATATAAATAACTGCATTTAAAATATATGCAAACAAACTTGAATAGATACATGCTTCAATCACAATACTTGAAAGTCTCATTGTTCAATTATCGTACGCATAAAAACTGATCAATCACACTTCAGAATGTATGTATAACAAAAAATTATTATCAGCTGCAGAGATGGTAATAATCATAACAACAATTCATTACAAATTCGTCTATTATAATGTGGGTATACATTAAACAAAGAAGATTCACGTAAAATTGTATAACTCATTTATTAATTAATCTTCTATGTTCAACTTCTATCTTTACAGACAACAAATAATTTTTTCACGTTTTGTGGCTGGAATCTCTTTTATTTCTATGTTAGATTATTGTTGAATCTTTTTGATTATTTATCCATTTAATTTTCCATCTTTACTTTCCTGTTTAATTTTTGATAAATGAATCTGTACTTATTATATTACTACTTCTCTTATAAATACAAATAGTTTATCATTTCCACCATTCCATTTATATTTTAATCTTACTCTCAAATAATTAATATTCTGCATCTGACCCATAATATCTATTATTTTTTCTGGCATTTTTTTTATATTTCTCCAGTTTTCATTCACATCTTCTGACTGCTTTTTTCTGTTCTTTTGTCCTACTCTTTATATTTTTCCATTGTATAGGTAATATTGAGGATAACATTCTGGATATCCTAGCATATTCATTGATTATCAATTTCTTTTTTGTGTGTGATCAGTTTCTTTCATTTAATCAACATTTTTACATTTTTATTTTCTTTATCAGCATTTTTTTCTTTGCTTATTACTTTCTTACATTTTAGACTATTTTTCTCAACATCATTTTTATTTTTTGCTGATTACTTTTTTTACTTTTATTGGTAGCATCTGATATTACTGACTTCTGTATTCTATTTTTTAGGCATCATTTCTTCTTCTTGCTGATTATTTTCTTCTATTTTCTTTAGGTGCATTTCTATTTTTATTTCTCTGAACATCTCTTCTGATCTCATTGTATTTTTTTATTTTATTTATTTATTTATTATTTTCATTTTTTTTATAGATTTGCAATAACTGGTCTGACATGTTCATCTTATCTATAGTCTGGGTTCCTTCAGTGGATTGCTGATCTTTTTTTTTGAACCTTCTTCCTCCATTTTTCTTGAGTTTCTTTTTATCATCATAAATGTTTAAAATTTTTAATTTCACAGAAGAATTGTATTAAATTACTTTTACAAACAAACATAATTTAATATTTGATTATTTTTTAATCTTCAAAAAATAATGTAAGCTTTTAAATTTTTTTTTGATATAAAATAAGCCTCACATCACTTCCCCACCATTCAACCTTTTACCTAATAATAATATTCCTAATTTGCCTTTCTTTAAATCTTACTGCCTCAATAACTGATTTTACTTTTTAATGTAATTTATTTTTCTTTGCTTTATTTTCTATTTTTATCCTGCTCATGCTTGTGTTACTGATTTATTTTTTCAAAATTATTATTATTATTATTATCATCATTATTATTATTATTATCATCATCATCATCATCCTCATCATCCTCATTATCACCATCATCGCTATCATCGTCATCACATCATCATCATCATCATCATCATCATCATCATCATCATTATTATTATTATTATTATTATTATTATTATTATTATTAGGTACATATGCAACAGAAAATGAAATATTCGTATAACAAACCATTTGTTCAAAAGTTTTTTCAAAGTCTCTGAATAGCATCTGACAGCAAAAGAATAAGTAGTAACCTGAATTCTGGGATAGATACAGAATTCCAATACCAGACTATAATTGCACAATGCAGAATGAACACAAGAAGATCTATCTCAATTTAAACACCATAAGCTAAATAAAAGTCAAAATAGAAATAAAATTGCAAAAATCTTTGCAAAATCTTCCTCACTTTAAGTTTCAGAGATAGGTAAATAAAAACTTTAAACTATGCCTTACTTTTTGGTTTGAGACATAGTGACTGGATTTCATAGTGCAGGCCTATGTTAATTGTTCATGAAAAACAACTAAAATATAAAAATTTGAAAGTGAATTAGTGCAATCCTTGATATGGAACATGCTATGGAGATTTATGGAAACATTGCATCCTCAAGCCAATGACTAAATCTTTCATTCATCACCAGTATTGAAGGTACAGCTAAACAAAGTCTAACACTCAAAATGTCAATTCAATTTCCCAAATCCTGTTTTGCTTTTCTGTTAAATACAAATGAACTCTTTTTAAATATACATTAATATCACATATTTTATAATTTATGTTTATCTATAATATAATTAACAAATATTATCAATACACTTGTGACATATATTCAGAGAAATATATTTTTTCTCTATTTATTCTGCAGAAAAATTACTTTTTTCTCAGCTTCAAATTATGTGATCATTTAATATACTGACTATGACAAATTGTTTGTCATCAGCTCACAGTTGGGTCATTATTTATACAAGTATGTAAAAATGTGTGGTGTGGCATGATAGGAAATCATCATAATTCCCAAATATTACAATCGCAATTAATGTTTCCAATGATTAATCAACTAATATAAAACTGAATCAATATAAAAAGAGCATGAGTGACCCAGCTTTTAATAAAAAAAATAGTTATACTAATATAAAGTTACATTATCAGCATTCAATAAAAATAATAAACAGTCATTCCTTGTGACTAGATCCAAAAAAAAATGCATTATAAAAGATGCTTCTAGCCAGTGAAGTATTTACAAAATAATGAAAAATAATAATCTGAATGCACATGCTTAAGTGCTAAAACATCTATATAAAAATAATGCTGGTCTTTTGATTTATGCTGAGCATCAAAAATGCTCTAGTAATATGGTATCAAGAGGATACAGGCCAATGATAAACTAATTTCTAAACTACTTATCATTTGCTGTAAATGATCTTTAAAAGACATATTGACTTTTGTGCCATCCAGCAAACCATTTGTATGACAAAACATAAATATGTATCTCTGCAGCTAATATTGCTTTAGAACTATTACAAGATTACAAGAATTCTAGGGACTGTGATGGTAAATAAGAAAAAAATATAAATGTATATGCTTAATCTACCTTAATTTAAATAATCTTACTGAGATCATTTACAAATACCTTAAAACATAATGGTAGTATAAAATGAAGTTACATACATTGTCAATTTATTGAACAGATAAATGGAGGAATAAGACAGACCTTAACACTATTCTTTTTTTTATAATTATTTAATGACATTAAATAATAAATTCAGAAAAAATATGGCAATATGATAATTACAAGTCTAATATCTTTTTATTACTATATATATATAATTTCATAAAATATAACAGTCGATAATTACAAGTCTAATATCTTTTTATTACTATATATATATAATTTCATAAAATATAACAGTCGATTCTTATTACTAAATTAATTAACATTTTATGGTTTATTTTCACCCCTTTTAATTATTATATCTGAAAACAATGCCTCACAAATAAAAGATAAAAAATTTAAGACTGGTAAAACCTTCTTACCCTTTTTTATAAAAGTAGAAATATCCCATAGCCCTCATCACAATTTCTGGAGAGAAAATACAATAAATAAATAAGCAGTTTCAACAACAACAAAAGAACTTAAATCAAAATTATTATTTTCAACAATTATTACTGATTTTGAAAAATTATTTGAAAGTGTAGTCATTTAAATGAATTGTGTCAGTGAAGATGTGCACATCAACTATAACTTATTTTACCATCATATTATTTTTGTCCTTCTTTTGTAGTTATAACTTTCACTTTCTTTGATGTTATTTTTTATTCTGGTAAATTTGAAGTGTTGAATTTAAATAATTTTTTTAGAAGTTCTCATCTTAACTTTTTACTTTTGTAGGTTCAAATTTCCATTATAATGATAGCATGCAAATTAACACAGGTTTAGAGAGTAAATAAACACAGTTAAATGTATCCATTTTACAATGTAATTTTCATGTTAGAACAGTCTGAGATAGTCATACTTTTAGATAGAACACAAGATTTATTGCAAATATTTACCAATGGTTATTTTTATTTTACATTTTTTCTAGTAAATAGGTTACATGATTAGGTCTCATAATGCTTAGCTTTTAGTTAAAATATATCACATGACTTTTTTTATAATTCATATCAAAAACTTTATTTGAAACTAGTAGTGAAGTTAGTCTTACTTGAGGCTAAAATCTTATTTCCTCAATGTTCTGTTTACAGCTGGCTACTACTGATTTTGTTCTCTCAAAAGCTGAATCAAAAATAAATTGCTGATTAGACTAGATATTGAAGTCAAATGCTTTAGTCTGTCCTATCTTATTTTTTGTAACTAACATGTTATTCATTCAATCACATATTTCAGAATTGACAGCCTTAAACTCTGACAAATTGATTCTATTTTTACAAAAAGGTTACTTCCCTCTTTCCTAAATTAAAAATTCCAGTCCTACACTAGGTATTAAAAAATTCCTTTGTAATTATTTTTTTCAATTATCAAAATTAATATAATCCTTTAATTATATTTTGATTTGAAAAATGCATTATCTTTTTGGAGAGATAAAGAGAAAATAAAAAAGACAACTTTAATTAATTAAAACAGTATTTCTTAACAAAAATGTTAAAACCTTTTTCTTCTTTTAAAAAAACTGATAAACATTGCTTAAAATTTTAAATATATCTTTTTTTTTTTTTGCTAAAGAGAGATTGAAAGATTTTTTTCTTTTATTATGTTTTTTTCTCCTATTTACAATTAATCTTTTCACAACGTATAAGTATTTACATAATTATTATTTAAAAAAAATATTTTGGAACTTCCATATTATCACTTAAGGAATATAAAGTCTTTAAATAAGTTAATAATTGTTTATTACTTTGCTACAGTTGACCATAGATTAATTGCTCTATCTATCTATCTATCTATCTATCTATCTATCTATCTATCTATCTATCTATCTATCTATCTATCTATCTATCTATCTATCTATCTATCTATCTATCTATCTATCTATCTATCTATCTATCTATCTGTCTGTCTGTCTGTCTGTCTGTCTATCTATCTATCTATCTATCTATCTATCTATCTATCTGTCTGTATGTCTGTCAGTCTGTCAGTCAATCAGTCTGTCTGTCCATCCATCTATCTATCTATCTATCTATCTATCTATCTATCTATCTATCTATCTATCTATCTATCTATCTGTATGTCTGTATGTCTGTCAGTCAGTCAATTAGTCTGTCCATCTATCTATCTATCTATCTATCTATCTATCTATCTATCTATCTATCTATCTATCTATCTATCTATCTATCTATCTATCTATCTATCTATCTATCTATCTATCTATCTATCTATCCAGCTACCCATCTATCAGTTTCTCTCTCTCTCTCTCTATATATATATATATATATATATAATACCAAATAAATATTTTTTAAATAATTATTAAGAAAATTGAGAAAAAAAAATATTTATTCATTCAACTAAAATCATTTAAATCAATTTACAAAAATTTAAATTTTGAATGATTTTAAAATAAATATATTCTATGCAGCATATATTAACAACTTTCCTGTCTAATTAAACTATATATGACTCAATCTTCCATTCAATAATGGATAATGTTTATTTAGGGTTAAAATATATAAAAGGTTCATTAATATATAAAATGTATTTTACTAGTAACTAATCTAGAATTAATAGAATAACAAATACTAAATCAAAGACTTCATACTATGAAAATTATAGAAGATGCAATAAAAAACAGCTCATCTTATGAAAATTCAGATAAAGTGTAAGCATAAATGATAGAGTGATCTACAATTAATGGGCTGCTATCCATATTATCATTGCACTAAACATATGGGAAAGAATATTCAATAGCATTGCATTAAACAATTTAAGGGATAAAGTTTATTAAATTTCTTTATTTACGCTTAAATAGCTTTTGCACTGCATAGTTTAGTGCAGAAGTCATATTCTAAAGATCATATTTCCAGTTCTATAATTTCTTGTTCTTAATTTTTTTTTATGAACTTCTGATCAATTGACAATTCAATTTTTTTCCAAATATTTTTATGAAGTAATTTCAATAAAAGCTTACATAAATTGTTGAATTAATCTAAAATAGAATCAGTTATGCATTATTGGAATAAATTTAGCACACTGAATATTGATTATATAAATAAATAAAAAATAATCACATTTTCTAGTGTAATAGTGCAATAACAAAAATTTAAATTTAATAGCAGAACTAAAAAATATTGTTTTTCTATAAGTAGATGTTTTGTGCTTTTTTAACCTTGAGTTGATTAATCTATAGTGAATTTTTAATTGTTTTAACTTTCGTTATGTAATTATCCATCCTATGTAAGTCTTGCAGATTTTTTCTTTACAGAAAATATTTTTATCAACAATATTAGTAAAAAATAAATTATAATATTATATTTTACAGATAAAATGTTGAGTCTTCTGAAAGCAATACAGATTCAGAATTGTTATTAAAAGAAGAAATATTTAAATATTAATTTTTTATAATTTATTCTTATAAAAAATTACTAAATATTATTTTTCTACAGCACATTGTATTTATATAAAAATTGAATAGTAGCACAAAAATGCCTAAATAAATCATAGATTAAATGTTGACTCGTGGACTGTAAAATGTTGGTCACCTTTGATTTGGAATAAATATAAAATAATATTTCTGCCAGTGAAATAAAGAAACTATGACTATTTCATTTAAATGACTAAAGAAATAAATACTTTATAAAAACCTTGGTTTTTTTGTTACATTATTTAAAAAAGTACTCTGACTTTTTTTTTTTTACCATATAATGAATAAACAATAATTAGAGTATTCTGCAAAAATTAATTTATGAAGTGAAAACTTGTTAATATTCTGCTGATCTTCCAATAAAATTGATATTCATAATTCATAAACCATTTAAATATCTACTTCGTTCTATAAAATTAAAAATATAAATTTCACATTCAATTATATTATGATTTATCAATAAACATACAAAGTGTCTGATAACATAATAATATGTGCTGCGATAAGATCCAATAAAAATATTAAAATTAATAATAAATTTAATTAAAAATCATTTAGAGAAGAGATTTTATAGTGGTTTATAAAAGTAATTTTTTTTTGTTTTCAAAAAATATTACTTTGAGAGGTATATGTAAATTTATATCACATTAAACAATCAAAATTAAAAAAAAAAAAAAAATTGTAATTAAAATGTAAAAAAAAAAAAAAAATCCCCCCCCCCCCAAAAAAAAAAATATTTGTATAAATTGAAAACAAAACATAAATTTAGTTTTTTTTTTTTTAAAAAAAAACATTTTTTTTATGATGTAGTATAACAAATGATTTCTTTTATAAATGTTGTTTCTTATCTGAAGATAAAACTTTTGAAATTTTATGAAAAGTTAAATTTAATATACTTTCATTCTACATTTCAAAATTCTGTCGGATCGCATCTGTTTGCGATAGCTCTAAATGACAGATGTCGCGAATAGTAAAAGTTGTAAAATCATAAAGAAATCAAATGAAATTTTCAGAAAAATAAATCGTCCGATTTTTTATATATATTTAAAAAAAACAGCAAATACATTTATCTTATTAAAAAATAATATTTTAGCATTAAAAATAAAAACAATAATGATAATAAATGTTATTTTCTACTTAATTATTAAAACTACTTATTTTATTTTTATAATCGTTGTTTATTTGTTAAATTATTAAATTAAAATCAAGTTAACAAAATGCTATATTTATAAATTGTTCAAAAATAAAAATATAAGTTTTTATAATTATACTAACATAACTGAACCAGATTTATATTTTCTACAACAATATTCATTATTAATTTCGTTTTATAAGCTTTTTATCTGAAATAAGCGAAGTGCATTTTATCTAACTTCGATTGTCAATTTTATCATCATTCTTTCTAAGAGATAATTTTTTTCAAAGTGTCTATATAAGTTCATCATGTAAAATACGTTTTTTTTTTGTCTATAGTTATATTTACTTGATTGTTTATTTACATTATTTTTTATTTTTTAAATTGATGTGACATTTATAATGAACATGCAACTTCAGCGCCTAAGATGAAATAAATAACGTAAAACACACATGTAGTCACAGTTCCATTCATATATACATATACACACATAATTATATATTTGAATATTTATAAATACAATAATCAGATATATTTTAAAAATTTTATCCACTTAGTAGTGCTTTCGACTATCCTTGTAGTCTTTGTTAACTAACACTTTGAAAGGCTAACCTTCCCACAATTCTGTGATCTTAACGTTTGCTGCCTGCAGTTAATTAAGTCATGTTTGTATTTGTATATTAGCATAGCTTCTTTTATTTTTCTTTTGTTGTTATTTTTTTCAATTTGCAATATTTTAACATTGTTGTAATTGAAATTGAATCCATAAATACATGAATTATTATGGTCATGAAAAATGGATGCTGAAACATTACTATCTACTTTGCAATTTTGATTCGATTTCTGAACTCTTTTTAGCAACAGTAAGTGCTCTTTAGTTCTTTTTTCCAACATACATCTCAATTCACTTATATATCCACTACCACACCTACATATCCATTTATAAATGATACAATTTTTATTTATAAATGAGGTTTTATCTTTAGAATTATTTATTAATTTGTTTAATGTAGGAGGTATGTAAAATGCAACATCGCATACACCTTTATAAATCTTCCTTATAAAATTTATTTGATCATTCAAAATGTATGGTATTGATATGCATATTTTTTATTAGCAGGAGGATCAATATTATTATCAAAATTTTTATTCTTATATATCATATTAAAACCTTTAATAACATTATATATATGATTATAATTGTAACCAACACTTAACAATTCATTAGAATATATTTAAATCTTTTTGCCTTTATCTGATAAATATTTGCAAAGACTATTATTTCTAAATAAGAAAGACTTAAACTTGTCATTTTATGTGAGATTGGCACTTATATGGAATATAACCTATTTTACTATAGATTTAATGGTCATAAAAATATGGATATCAATACCATACATTTTGAATGACCAAGTAAATTTTATAAGGAAGATTTATAAAGGTATATGTGATATTGCATTTTATAAGTAAATAATTCTTTCCATTTTTCTTCTTTTACTATTAAACATTTAAATTTGAGAAATCCACTTTGGCACTGAAACACATTGAGTGTGAAATGTTTTTTTTTTTTTAATTGTGGATAATTTTTAAATTTCAAATGTAATGTAATTTGTTTATTGATGCATAGTACGCATTATAAAAATATCCACAGCAAGAGTTAAATAATAAAGCTGTACTTCACTTCTCTCACAGGGGAATCATTTTAATAAATGTTTGTTTAATATTTAATATTATATTTAACTTTTATTTTATACATAGTTTATATTTAATATCAGATATTTACCCCACCCTTTCTATTTCATATTTATTCGTTTTTCTTTTTTATACATACCTTACCTCTAATCCAGAAAACTTAAATAAATTTATAATCTTCCATATAATAATACAATTTTTATAAATATATAATACTTATATAAGGCTAAAACCTTAGTACATGTGTCTTGAGTGCTTAATTTTATGAAGAGAGATCTCTACAAATTATAACGCAAGATTCGACCTCCTCTTATCTCTAACCTATTTTTCTTAATTATATAGGCTAATTTAAAGCATTTTGATTTGGGAGAATGAAGCTAATAAATACTTCACTGATTAAGTCCACAATTTCTATTAAACATTAACATTCGCGAAATCTTTCGATTTACGAGTCAATATTCAGATATTAAATATATACTAAAAAATTTACAGATACCTACAAATATCATTCATAATAAAAAAATGAAAATCTTTGCAATTTTTTTAAAATATAAAAACATATAAACATTAGTGAATAATTCAGCATATATGTTGCTGTTATAATTTTTTTTTTAACTTTAAAGTTAATTATCATGGTTTTCATAAGTTCTTAAATATATTCTCACATTTTGAGATATTAAATAAAAAGTAAAGCAAGTTTGGAGATATCTCTTTAATTACATAAAAGGTTTCAAATAAAATCTGGAAAAAAAATCTAATTAATGAAGACTGTGAATAAAGAATACATTTATTTACTAAAAATATTGCAAAGAACGATTACGCCGAAAAGATTATTATTATTATTTTTATTCTCATGCATAGTGGAATCAAAAAATTGTATTAACTTTAATTTCTTTACCATAATAAATACCATGATAATTTTTTTATTTTATTTGAAGATATATCTAGCATAAACAAACATGTGCTTTATGGTAAATTCATGTAAAGAACGATATTGCTTTAGATACTGCATTGATAAAGCTTTTTTTTTTTTTGTAGTTTTAATTGTTAGATCATAAAAAATAAAATGAGTTATCTTAAGTAATTAATAAGTGCATTTCAAAATTCGTTTAAACAAATATTATATATAAATGATATTTATTTATCTTTTAATATAAGACAAACAAATAATAGTACCATTTAAAATAATGATTCAGAGAGACAAAAATTTTGTATTTAATTAAATTTTTTCTAAGACTAAGAAGATTAAATTGATAGAAAGATATTTCCAAATTATTTTATATTTCCAGAACCTCTTAGTTTGAAGGAAATTATTATGTAGATTAAACTGAAAAGAAAATTATAAATATTATTTAAGTTATTCAGATTTTACAGATAATGTTTTTTTTTTCAAAACTATGTTCCAGAACTTTTAGGAATCTGAAAAAAGCTAACAATAATTAAAGATAAATACTACAAATATTAAACTAATATTCAATGGCTTTACCCCCCCCCAAAAAAAAAAGTAGTTGATCACAAATTAGAAGTTAATAAATAAAAAATACTTTGTTCAAATTATACATATTAATGGAAATCTCAGCATATACAATGCTTTTTATATATATATATATATATATATATATATATATATATATATATATATATATATATATATATATATATATATATAATACTCCACTCCAGAGTTATCCTCTACTGTAAGTTTTCATAATCAATAGATATTAGATAAAAGTGCTTGTTATATGGTATCTTCAAATTAGTTTCTAGAATATTAAATTTGCCAATAACAAGCTTCACTTGGATTTAGTGCATATGAATCTTTTGGATATAATGTACTTTTATCAGATAGTAACCTTTTACTTTTTTCTTTACTATTAATGTATCAGCCTAGGATCCAAAAACATTTAAAAATCTAAAACAATTTTCTTGCATAGTTATATAGTTATGATATCAATACATCTTCAAATTTCTCATTCAGGAATTCCATTAATCCAGAACGTATTCTAGACGTATGAATAGGACAGCTTTGGACTTGAATTTAATACATATTACTATCTATTGTTTATCATAGATTGCGGTAGTAGAAGTAAAAATATAGAGTTTGGTTCTTTAAAGAAATACTTACTTTTTAAATAATAATAATAATAATAATAATAATAATAATAATAATAATAATAATAATAATAATAATAATAATAATAATAATAATAGGCGCCACCTGGATACAAACCTAGTAGCAGGTAAGCAAAGAACCTCTTAGCTTTTTGTTAATAAAAGGCAATTTATATGCTAATAACTAATTAAAATGTCCAATAAAACAATTTAAAACACTCAAATATTTATTTTGATTGAAAAAGAGTAAAAAAGGATAGAGAAATCCAGAGAGTTTTTTTTATCGAAAATCCGTACCTGATACTAATAGACAAACGCATATTTAAAAGCTAGCGGATCTAATAACTAATGCCAAAATCTCAGGCAAATTTAATTTTTTAAAAAAAGAGTAGATATAATATCAAATCTACAAAACTCAACAATTTTGCGGATAACTGAATTGTATTGGTTATGTATATTAGTGTTTGTTTTAAAAAAAAATAATTAAACATACCTTTGAAAAATAATGGAAAACTTAAAATGGTGACCGCTCAACCTATTAACCTGGTGGGTGGTCCATCGCAGGGCACGAGAAAGTCATATGCTTTTATAGCAAAAAAAGCCCAAGATTACATAAGCCTGGAAAAAGGTCCTAGGTTCAGGAAAACAACAGCAGATGATTTGGAAAACATGAATCTTATGGATCAAAATAAAAATGATCCCCCCGTCATATTGAATGGACTGATGAAATGCTTGAACAAATTGGAGAGAAATTCAACAAAACAATACCTCAATCACTTTTCCTGACATTTAAACAGTTCTTCATTGATAAATCAATAGTACTCGCTGTAACAGATAGTCTTTGCACACTATACAGTTTCCCCAAATCCCTTCTAATAGAAACACTGCATGAAAATAATATGCTTGAATCAGTACAATGCATAGGTGACCATCCAAATAGCAGATATGTGGCAGTCCAGTTTTATGAAAATGTGCAAAGAGAACAATTTAGAGATAGAATTAAGATGCTAAGTAATTTCGCACTAATAACAGTCGATGAGAATAAGTATAAAAATATCTCCGGAATTTTAAAAAATACGTATTTTGGCTACAACATGGGAGATTTTCAAAAAATGATGAATCCTCTCAGAAAAGTTGTTTTCTTCCAGCAAAAATACATTAAAAAAGCAACAATTCCCATACTAACAAATAGCTTTGAATTCAAAATTAAACTAAATAAAAAAGTAGACCCGGAGAATATCCCCACACACATAACTGATGAAGAAGCTACACTATATATTTACATGAGAGGGCTTAACCCAGGTTGCTTCCATTGTGTAAGAAGAGGACATATTGCAACGGAATGCAATGAACAAACGCAGCAGAATAAAAACAACAATACACCAAAAAACTCAAGAAACATTACAGAAAGCGAATACACAAATAACCAACTAGACGAGTTAAACTACCCTACACTACAAAGCACCCAGGAAAACAACATATCTAATAGAAATGAAAGAATTAGCAATCCAGTAAACACTATAACAAGAGAAATTAAAACAAATAAGGAAAATCAAAGCAGTGAAAAACCGCCCAATTTAAATAGAATGGAGGAAAAAGAAAACGAGAACCTACCAAAAGAGCTTAAAGGAAAAACGAATGAAAATAATGAGCAATCAGAAAGCATAATAATAAATAAAATGACCACAGAAATCATGGATAAAATAACACAGTACTATCCAATGCTAGAAAGCACATCAATTGAAAGCAGGAAGAAAACACATAAAACAAAAAAAACAAGAGAAAGTAAGAAAATTAAAATGAACGAGGAAGAAGATAATCAGATTAATTTAACAGAAGAAACAACAGCAGAAGAGATGGAAATAGAACTAACCACACCAGAAGAAAAAAATTAAAAAAAATCACCACACTATAGCACACATATCCAAACACAAACAGAATCACCATAGGAAAAAAAACATACAAACAAAAACGGCAGAATAAACCATGTTCCAATTTAAATATCCCTCACAATATAAGTTAAACTCAATGAAAATTAAGATAGGTGCAATAAATGTTCAGGGATTAAACTCGAAGAAAAAAATACAAGAAATCAATCACTGGATACAGTAACTCCAACCTACCATATTAGGACTCGTAGAAACGAAAATCTATAACAGATTGCAGATAAATCCAGCACAACTTATGAGTAAAATGGGTTTCTGCACATGCTCTAGAAACACACTAACGCCCTCAGGTAGAACAGGAATATTTTTAGTCAAAGAAGTCTCTTTACAATGTTTAAAATAATATACATAGACGCGAATCTATTAATAACCACATTCAATAATAAAAACTTCTCAATAAATATTATTTTTGTATATATACCACCAGGGCCAACTGTAATTAACAGAATAATAACTACAATTAACTCAATCCTCTCAAACAATCCCTACCCAACTATTCTTACGGGAGATTTCAACATAAGTTATAAGAAATTTATTACGAAATGGATACACCAATTAACATTTCCACTCATGAGTGGAGAAGATTTTCTACCACCTAACTCTATATCTTTTTATAACAATAGACACGGAACTTTAATAGATCTAATGTTTTATTCCCCAATGCTGCATCATTCAATAGAAATATCACTTTCCCCAACCCCTTTTTCAGACCATGCAGCGCAGATAATAATGCTAAACATAAACACACACCGCAGCACAATAATTAATTTGCAAAAAATGATCAGGATCCTATTACCAGACAATACTATGGAGTCACTTTTTTCAGAAATTTATGTAGTGATAAATAAAATAAATCAGCTTGAATTAGACCCAATAGCCAGATACATAGCTTATACTAACGCACTTTCATTTAATATAAACCATATCACCCAAAAATCAATTCCTCCCTCCAGGCTAATGACATTAGCAGATGAAATATACAAAAGAATCAGTCTGTCTAAACCGGTTCAACATAATCACACAAACATAATTAAACTCACCCAGCTCTATAAACAGACTTGCAATAAATTAAAACAATATCTAAGCATAAAAAAGAAAAAAAAATTGCCTAGCACAGCCGCACACATGGACACACGGATATATTAGGTGGGTTTTGTGTACCCATCCATAAATAAAGTTCCCATGGTGCTGGAATCGGAAAATAATATTACAGCAGGATTTAACATGATTGCACCTATATATAACTATTTCAAAACAAAGCTAACTAAGCATGCACAATTCACACCCACAGAAGATTATTTTGGAACAACTAAAGATGAGATGCCATTTAAAATCGAGGGCTTTAAGGTAGTGTTAGAATCAATCCCACCCACATGTCATCCAGGACCTCCAGGCATTCCACAGTTTGTACTTGCACATCTTAGCCAAATTACAAATACATACCGGTGTCATTTGGCAAATCAAATATCACAAAAAATTTATAGCATACAGGGATTATTCAACATATCAATGGTACCATTTATGAAAAAACAAGAAACTATTACCAAGATCACCAACTTAAGACCCATCTCAATGGAGCCTTTAGGAATTAAACTGCTAGAAAAAGTAATAAAGGTGAAAATTGAACCATTTATACTGACAAAAATATCACAACATCAGTATGCAAAGAAAGGCTCATCCACAGGTCAGGCAGCACTAATCTTTAAAACTATAATTAACTCAGTAATTAAGAAGAAAAAATATGCTCCAATTGCAGTACAACTAGATTTTTGAAAGTGCTTTTGACTCTGTACCAATAAAAATCTTACTAAACCAACTAAAAGAAACACAAATACCACGATCAATATTATATGCAATAGCCAACCTACTTTTAAACAGAGAAGTACATATCACACTTAATGGAAGAACATCATCATCATTCTATCCCACTCAATTAATACCACAAGGGTCACCACTGAGTATACTACTGTTCGCCTTCTACATAAACCCCTTATTGGAAGAAATTGAAAAAAAAATACAGGGAGTGTTAATACCAAATACAAAAAGATACATTCCTTGTATAGCTTATATGGATGATATCACAATATTCTTAACATCTAAAAAGCAACTACAAGCACTACAAAACATCATAGAAGAATATACAAAAAAATTCAAACTTAAAATCAATATCAAAAAGTCAGCTGCTTGGACAATTTTTACAGGGAAAGTAAACAAACAAATTTATCAAGGAAAGCCCAGCAGTTTTCTAGATTTTCCATTTTATCTGGGAATGAATCAAATGAGAATAACAATACAAAACAAACTCAAAATGGATGCAGAAAGAATCACAGAATCATTATCCAGATCATATCTATCCATATACGCAAAAATATCATTATTCAATCAATTCATAATGTCAAAAATAAGCTACTATCTGCCAATAATCAGTTTCACAAAACCAGTTATAGCCTTAATTAATTCATTTTGTAGCAAACTACTATGAAACAGGAAAGTAGTTGCCATTTCAATAAAGCAACTTAACCAACCAACAAATTGGAATGGTCTGGGACTTCACTCAATATCAATGTTTCAGACACAAAAAACAATAAATCTGCTAATAGCCATAGTCAAAAGATTTCCAGATATTGAACCCATATTGGAGATCACACCCACAGATCGTCCACCACCTACAAACAATTATATCTTTACATTGCTTGAAAGCATTGAGAGCATCAAAAACAAAGTAACACTGAAAAGTCCAATAAAATATACATATTGGAAAATACATGATTTCCTAACACAAAAACAATCTGAGAATAACCAAATATCTGTATTGGGAATTGATAACAGCCAATTACTTAAAAATTTAGGAAATAGTACCTGGAACCAAAATTTTACGATTTCATAATTAAAGTCAATTTGAAAGCACTACCTACAAGTCTTTTTAGTAGATACAGAAGATTCTATATAAATATAGATCCCTTGTGTATGCTGTGTCACAGGGATGAGGAAACACATGACCATTTCATACATAATTGTTCAGGACTTGAAAAAGTAAAACAAATGATGGTTGGTGGATATAGGAAAAATGGAACCACAATAAATGAGATTCTACAAACACTCAAAAATAATGGAATACCCACCATAAGGGTATACACTTTCAGCCTATATGCATTCTGGTGTACCAGATGCACTTTTACTCTGGGCAACAACACGAGAAGGCACCCTAACACCTATAGGAACAAATTGCAAAAAATTAAAGAAAGAGACAGCATTATTGCACCACCTGATATCTTTACAGCAACGTGGTCTCTTTTTAAAATTCAGGCCACTCTATAATAAAGGATATAATAGAAAAGGACAAAGGCAAAAATGAAATTCAGTGTTGCAAGAACATGAAAAAATTACTGAAACCATGATCATTGATTTATATTGTACATAAACTTGGATAATAAATATTTCATAAAGTGTGAAAAAATCAAAAACATTGTGAAATCCACTATCTAAGTTCTAAAAAGTCAATTTTTAAGTGCAAAGAGACTCTAATCAAATATACAGACTGTAATTTAATAATGGTGTAAACCTATGTATAATACTATGTATAATCAACAACCAATGCAACCACTTGTTTTTGAATATAGTTATCTTTAACACATAATAATAATAATAATAATAATAATAATAATAATAATAATAATAATAATAATAATAATAATAATAATAATAATAATAATGATGATGATGATGATGATGATGATGATGATGATGATGATGATGATGATGATGATGATGATGATAATAATAATAGAATAGGTAAATAGTGGTGTGTATAGTTGTGCCCAGCAAAAAAAACATGGATTATAAGAACTAAATTAAATCTTTAGTTTTATAAGAAAATTAAAACAATAAATTCAAATTTTACATTTTTCCAGTTCTTCTTTTTTATATTAACTATAACTGTCATATATTTTATTAATATTTTAAGCTTAATATTTCAGCAATAGTTTAATTTTATTTTTTATATCAAACGTCAGATATTAGTTCACACCCATTTTATCATATTATTTTATAGTAAATATTGGATCTATCTTCACATATTCCATTTTAAATATTTTTTTTATATATTTAACAACACATATCATTTTCTATCGGAAAACACCTCTGAACTATGCAAAATTTACCTCTCAGCCTTTAAATAATAATATCACATTATTATTATTTAAGCGAAGACTAAACTTGCTTCATAAATAGAGAAAATATTGATAATATGTAGCTTTTAAAGTTTTCATTATTTGTTCCATGTATAAAAAATTATTAGTATTTATTTTTAATTATTACATTTTAGTATTGAAATTTTCATCATCATCATTATTATTATTATTATTATTATTATCATCATCATCATTATTATTATTATTAAAAATAGTACATTTAATAGTAGAAAGATGAATCTCTTTTCTGAAAGGTTTTCTATCTTAAGAGAAAAAAACATTTGATTATCTTTTTTATAAAATAAAAACATGCAAATGTGAAAATAATTAACTATAAGTAAATATTTAAAGTGAAGAAATATACTTTTAATCATGTAGCATTTGTTCTTTTAATGGACTTAGTCTTTCAAATTGGAGATCATAATATAATATTAAATAAATTTGTGGATATTATTTCCTTCATAAGAATAGATGACATTACTTCCAACAAGTAATATACTCATCTCATAGAAATTAATAATTATTTTCAGGCGGAGGCAGATATATTTCTTTTATGTAGGGCTATACGTATTTGGAATTTAAAATGTTATGCCAATCTATATATTTAATGTCTGTAAAAACATTACCCGATAATATATACATATATATTTGAATGAAAATACATTTAATTTAATTTAATAATGACGATATGGTATCAACAAAGTTATTTCTCTTTTATTTTTTTAATTTCATTTTAATAAATAGAAATTATTCTTTTTTGAAAATTATTTTAGTACATGCAAATTTTAGTTTGAGATTGTTATTACGTTTTTGTTTCTTTCAATTGTTTTTGTAAAGTAGATAAAATAATTAACTTAACTTTTCAAGACAAACCTATAGTTAATTATATTTACATCTTTAAACTATGTCTTTCTCATCCAGTTTGTTATATAAATTTTAATAATTAGAAAAAGTAGTCAAAATCATATAAAACCAAGTTAGACAAAATAGTATTGTATAACTAATAATATTCTTTTTTTTTACATTTATAAATTTTATTAGGTCAATTAAAAAATTATTACCATTAATACATATATATATATATGGTAGCTTTATAATGCATTAACAATTATAAAAGATAATTTATTGTGTTTTAATAAAATCATAATTAATTATTAGTAGTAAATGTCTTATTAAGTAACAATAATCTTACCGCAATCATTTATTATAAAATGACAAATTACTACTAAAATATTATCTACTTTATGGAGAAATAAAATTACTTTTAAGTGAAAAACGATGTTTTTAAATATAATATGCTTAATATTTAATAAGGCTACTAAATTTCTAATAGGCCAAAATAGCAACAATCTAATGGATCCAAGAATTAAATTTAAAATTTAAAAATAATAATTATATGAAATAACAGATTAAAAGTTTTGTTACTATTTAATTATATTTTATATATGTTAGTGTGTGTATATATATATATACACTACCATCATCATTGTAAATCATTATCAATTATCAACACACTTCAGAATGACGCTCTCTCTAAGTTTAATCCACCATCTCTGATTTCTAGCCTCTATTCTCCAAGTCACTGCACAATTCCTTATTTCATCCATCCATCTCACATGTGGTCTCTTTTTGAGTCTTTTACAAACTCTTGAAATCCAGTTTAAAATTTTAACTGTCCATTTATTATCTTTTCTTCTAGCAATATATATATATATATCATGATTCCATTTAAATTATTTAATTCTTTTAATGATATCAGTAACATCTATTTGTTGTCTTACTCATGTATTTCATTTTCAATATGTTCTTGTTACTCGTTCTCGTAACATGCATCCCTCCATACATCTTTGATTGGTCTGAAGTTTCTGTATTGCTCTTCTGTTAAATATCCAAGTCTTAGATCAATAAGTAAATACTGGAAAAACAAACTGAAACCCAAAGGCATATTTTCTTTTAATATTAAGTTATTTCTATCAAATCTACTCCAACCAAGTTTAATTCTATAAATTAATATCATCCATTGTGTTTCCATCTGTAATAGTAATTTGATGAAAGTATTTGTATTATTACCATTTTCTAACTTAATATTATCAATCTTTATTTTTATCTTTTGAGAAAATCCATTGGGCATTACCTTAGTCTTTTTAACTCTTACCTTTAGTTCTACTTCCTTACTTTTATCTGATAACTCTTGCAACATATTCTGAAGCTCTAAAGCTCTATTTTTAAAAATAATTATATCATCTGCAAAATCAAATTACTTAAATAATCTCCATTTATTTTTATTCCTTTTGCTTCCCATTTTAATCCACAAAATACTTCTTGCAGCACTGCTGTAAAATGTTTTGGATATATAAAGACACCATATCATACACCATTCTCAATGTTAATCTCTCTGTGATATTATATAATCTAATTGTTGATGTGGCCTACTTATAAATAGTATTCAGAATATGACATTAGTTTGGGTATATATCTTGATGATTCGATGTTTTAATCACTGAAGAAATGCTTATAAAATAAAATACCTTTTTATAATCTAAAAATTAAAAGCATAATGGCAACTCATACTCATTGGTTTTTTATACAACTTCTTTCAATACTTGAATATGATCTACTGTACTAAAATCACTTTTAAATCCAACTTGTTCCTTTAGTTAGTTGAAATCCAAAGTTCTCTGTAGACAAATTGTAATTATCTTGATAAAAATTTTGTATAAAACTGATAAAAGACTTATAGACTTGTAAATTTTATTATCTTCTTTATCATCTTTCTTTAAATATTTGTATTACTATTGCATTTTTCCAATCATCTGGTACATATTTATTATTTAGATCATTTGGTATATAACTTTGCAATTTTTTTTTTCTATTTCTTCACCTGCTTCTTTTAAGATATTGATTACAATTCCACCATTACCTGGAGCTTTTCTCTTCTTTATATGTTTAATTGTGTGTCTCACTTCTTCATTTAAAATCCTAAACAATCCAGAAGATATAGTAGTTGTAGGAGATACTTTGTCTTGTTCTTTATTTCTATATAATTCTCTTTTATGCATTTCATGATGATATCTCTCTTTTTAGTAATATTTCCATCCTCTTTTCTTATTGCAAAAATAAGTTGTCTATCAAAACCAAGATGTTGTTTTACACTCAAGATTTTTATTGTTTTGTATACCTTTCCTTGATAGTTTACAATTATATTTTCATATATCATTATCAACTCTTTTTTGCATCATTTTACAAAATTTGAGGTATACAATCCTTCTTAATGCATCACTTTTATATATTTTCATAATACTTATTTTATTTATAAATTTTCTAGTCTCAGATAGAAATATTATTGGTCAACTGCTGCCTTTTCTACCAGCTGTCTTTATTGCCATTTTAAAAGTGTATATTTTTCTATTGATTTCATTCAAATTCGAATCACATTCAAAATCTAGTAATATTTGAAACAATATGAAAATTCTAAATTAAATTCATTAGGTTGTTTCTGAAGATTAAGAATATTGTCTATGAATATCGTTTTTCTTAATTTTTATTTCTATATTTCTGCATTAACATGTAACTTACATCACATTCATTGATGAATACTTCCTGTGTTGAATTTATTAAGAATATTACAATCTTAAAATATGTATTCTCTCTTAGTCACAATATAATCCAATTCTGCTGTACCTTCATTTGGATGCATTCATATTCATTTCTGTTTAACATTTTCTTCACAAAAATAATTAATATTATAAAGTTTTTTTTCCTACAAACTCCATAAGTTTCTATCACCCTAAGCACATTTATCTACAACATTTTCATCTTTTAATTATATACCAATTCTAGCATTAAAATCTTCCATAACCATTTAAAAATATTATTTGGTCTGTTGAAAAGCCTTTTATATATGCATATAAAAATTCTTTACTATTTCATCACTATAAATACTTGTTGAGGCAAAAATCTGAATTATCTGCATTTTGGTATCTTCCATTAAGTTGAATACCTAATCTTGGCATTCTGTCTAATATCCCATAAATCTCCACAATATTGTTCTTTTACTTTTTATTTACAATAAATCCTACTTCACTTGTATTTCCAATATTTGTAACTTTGTAATACAGTACATGTCCATTTTTTAAATCACTTGTCTCTTCATTTTTTTTCTAACTTCACAATGTCCAATAAAGCCCAATAACATCCCCATTTTCTCCAAATCATGCAATCTTCCTTTAGTTGAAAGTGATATGCAATTTTAAGTACCTAAATGAAAGTCATTATCAAATGTAAGTTTGTGTCAACAATAAGGAATTCTGAGAAACCCTCTGCTTTGGGCCACCAATTGTTGCCTTGGGTAGTACTTTACAGTTTCCTGGGAAAAAAAGCCATGGTTTATTTTTGTCTGTTATGGTTATAAATATCTATTAAAAAGTTTTTATTCACACACATATTTACTCTGCCATCATGAAAACTTAACTGATATAATTTTATTAAGAGCTACCAGACAAATGAAAAGAAAGACTACAGTTTTTGATCTTAACCTCGAAAGTAAAGAGCCAATAAACTCACCCTACTGGCTAATGTGTGTTAGTGAAAAGCCCATCTATACTCTTATACTCTATGAATATTCACTTCATAATAATAGCTTCAATGACATGAACATATGGAGTCAACATTAGGGATTTCCCTGTTTGGTACCTTTAATGCCTCCAATACGAATCAAAGGGCCTCCTTTCAATTACAAGTAAACTTCTTTCTGAAGTCATGTGTGTGTATATATATTATTAGCACATTTCTAATTGTAGACTGAAAAAAAAAGGTAAAGATAAGTTGAATCATTATACATCCATTTTTTAATTTTAAATACAATCACATGTAGCATATGATAGTCCCCAAAACTGGTCATTAAGAATCTCACAATTTATATTTCATTTTTTGCAGAGCAAATGTTTTCTAAAATGTTTTCAATATTTTACTTAATAATATTTCTTCATTGTAATACATTCTTAGTCACATTTCTCTTTATCATTATACTTCATTTAATACATCTTGAGATAATTTTTACACTATACACATAGTATAATTTACATTTCATTATTGAAATGCTGAATATGGAAACTTATAATAATAAAAAAACATACTAATTAAATTTTTGATTTTTTTTAGAGTATTATTAAGAGGGTCCTTATATTTATTTTCTTCACTCTTTTTATGTTGATCATGTACACATTTGCAAGACACAACACACACAATATATATATATATATATATATATATGTTGTGTGTGTATATATATATATATATTTATATATATATATATATATATATTAAAACAAAGATTTTCACTGGCAACAAATTTATATGTATGTAATTAACAGTACTATTTTATTAATGTTTTGGCTAGTTGATATGTGCAATCTTTATGCAACAGATGGCAAGTATAATTAAACTCTATTAGTACAATAATATTATGAATAACACAGAATTATTTGGATGATATATTTTCTTAAAACCATTTCATCACATATTGTTGAAATGAAAGAGTAAGGACATCTGAAAATGAAATGCTTTGATATTGATAAATATTGAAATAATAAAGAAAAAAATACAAAGATGGACTAATTGATGAATGCTGGTTCAGTGTGAAATATGTATCTGGTAGACATTTGTCTTTTTCATATGTCTTTATTATTTATAGATCAAAAATGTGTTATTCAGTAGAAAGTGCAAATATGGCATACAAGATATTATACATGAAAAAAGGAGATAAAGTTGAGATATTCCATGTGTCTATATGAATCCAGATACATTAATATTTAACAAAGAAGTTAAAATTATTTCTGGTTAGAGATAATCTTTAGTTTAATGAATGATTAAAAATAATATTTAGCATATTTATCTGCCACAATTGTTAACTTACTAATATATAAATAAATAAATAAATAATAAATAAATAAATAAAAACTATAGCCAGCTTATGGCAATGACTGCCATCCAGAATAGATAGCATTTTACAGTTACAATTTAAGCATTAAAATAATTAATCTCATTTAAGTTTTATGGTATTAATCTTCTCACATAAATGACCAACATTTAATAATTTATATATACAATTATATTATTTATTTAATAAATTATCCATCTTATTTATAAAATATGCATCTTTGATTTTTTCTTTCCTCAAATTATTTTTTTAAATGCAAAATAAAAATATTGTTGCTGAACATTCATTTATTTGCAATAAAAGGTTTTTTTTTAACATTTTTATTTAGCATGTAAAAAATGATATTCAAGAAAAGTATGATCCAAGAGGCATATTTTATAAATATAATGGATAATGTATTACATAAACATGTAATTGTATATATATATATATATATATATATATATACAATTTACACTATATATATATATATATATATATATATATTAGTGGAAGTTGACCAGTCATAAGGGAAAATTTGAAACTTTGTTTTTTTTTTTTTAAATTGTAATTATAAAATACTACTCAGAATGGAACTTATGCCACAAACAGGTTATAATTTTTATTTATTCAAGTAGATGGTATTTTAAAAATTGTAGAGTTTATTCCAGTGTTTATATATATTATACATTGAACAAATCAGTTGTAGAATAAACATAAGAAAGGAAGAACATAATTTTGGCAGTTAGAAACCAATCTACTTTATTTATTCACACATTAAATTAACTAACCATGGCATCAATTTTAATAAAACACATATTCTGGCAAAACTTGAACAATATGACCATTGACTGGTATGAGAAGCTATAGACATTTTTAAAAGACAGATGAGCATAAATGAAAAATGTAGATTAAAGAAATTTAACTATATTTGAAAAATCAATTGGATGATAACATATTTTTTAAACTTCTCAACCAATAAAATTTGAGAATAAGAAAAAAAATAAAAGAAAAATAATGATTTTAAATCTCACCCAACACATTCTTATTGTTTAAGAATGAAGAAGCTATGAGGAAAGTACTTGTTATTGTACTGAAACATCAGCTATTTATCTATTGTATTTTTATTACATGCAAGCACCCAGAAATAATACTAGGAATTCATCATTTATCTGTGAGATATTAAAATATATATATGTGTCAATTTAATTCCTAAAAAAATGTGCAGGGTTGTTTGTGAATTAATTGTATCAAAATCATGTGTTACATGTTTAAACTAATACATGTGTAAATTTTATAATAATAGTGTCATCTCTAGTTATATGTTGAAAAGGTAATAGAAACAGGGTACAATTTTGGTATAAAAATAAGTGATCAAAATTTTGAGCATTTTCTTAATATTATATTTTGTATGAAAACAGTAAAAAGTACTAATAATGTGTTGACTCTGTTAAAAGTGCATGTGGTCAAGATGCTGTAAAAACCAGAGTATGTTAAATGGCAAAAGCAATTCAAAGATTGATGAGAAGATATGATGAAAGAACATAAAAATGCATTGGAATTATGGAAAGGTTAATCTTTCAAATTATTAGTTGACAAAGACTACAAGAATAGTCAAAAGTGCTCCTAAGTGACAATTATAATTTTTGTACTTTTCAAAATTTTTGATTACCGTATTTACTAATATTTAATTATAAAACTCCATATATATTAATGGTGACTACAAAGTGGACCATGGGATACAGTATAGAGCAAATGGAAATCATCTAAATTGATGAGCAAAAACAAAAAATGAACATTGGATGCATTATAAATGATTTATAAGTTATAATATGGCTTCACTAACAATAATGATTAAAAATCTTCAGTCATTCTTTGTGACTGCAATTTATCTAACCAATGCAAATTTAGGACATCTTATAAAAACAATCATCAAATTTTTATACAATTCTAAGGCAATATGTAATTTGCTTATACAGAATATTTTTTAAACATTACAAGCATAATGCTAAACTAGTCAATAATTAATTAAAATTACCCCAAATCCAAAATTCAATTTGACTAGCCAAGAAAAAACAAAATCAAAAACATAACTAAAGGTTTCACTGCTACAAGCAGGTCTTTCAAGTGTAAAGAACTACAGAACAATACCATATTTATATTAAACATTAACAACATATCCATTTACTTCCCATCCACTTTTAATATTAAAAGAACTTTTAAATAAGTTAATTTCTTCAGAATAATAAAAACTTTTTAATTCTTCTGTATACATATAATTGAATATATATATATATATATATAGAATAATATAAAACTTTTTATATTCTTCTGTATACATATAATTGAAGGGATTTGTTGGAAAAGTAACAAGATTAAAATCTGTCCATTAAAGTTTGAGAAATTGCTATCTTAATATAAACCAAGCACTGATATTATAAATGTGTGGGAGATTATGATCTGGCCCAACTGAAGAATGATGGTTCTGTGTGAAATACATAAATTATACCTTTTTTGCTTGTGTGTGGACATGTATATTTGTTGCTGAGACGTAGTAGAGGGTAAATAGGTAAAAAATTCTGAGTTGAACTCCCTCTAATTACATAAATTTTTATCTGCATATGCATATTTAAATAATAAAAGTTCTAGAATAATAAACATATTACAAGAATTCTGAGTTAATTATGACAATGATTGTGACCATGACAAAACACACATATAACAAAATTTTGTCTATTCTAATATTGAATAACCTTACTGGAACAACTTAAAATAATGATTAATGCATTAGTTATTTACAAGTAATAATAAAGAATAGTCTGATAAGCACAACAGTATTTACAAAAAGATATTCCAATAAATAGACAAATTGAATCAAATTTACAATGATATACAAATAGTTTATATAATGCTTCTATATAAGCACACATATGTGCTTCCATATTGAAACATAATATTTCAATCATTTATAAGTCAAAAAATATCAAACTTTTTTAATAAACAATAATAAACAATTCTAGATATACATGTATGCGTATAGGCAAGCACACACATTACATGTCAATAATATATTAATTCGATCTATAGATGGTTAACAACAAATCATTAAATTTGGAAAAAAAAGAAAATTGAGTAAAGAATATCACAATGTCAGTTATTAGCTTGGTACAATAATTTTAATAATAAAAGTGATTTTTATTTAGTGAGGTATCCTAAAATGTCTTCATTTCAGTCTTTATAAATAACAAAGAGTATCAGTTTAGCAAACAATCTAGAACATTTTTGAAAGCAGGGAATGTTTTCTTAACCATTATTGACAAAGACAAGCAATAAAACAATTACATAGCATGCTGAAAATTAATAACAAAATGTTCCTATAATTTTATCCAGTCAAAAAAAACTTACAAATTTCATCAAAAAATTAAAACAAAATAAAGAGTTTCTATGTTACTATAATTAGAAAACAAATTAAAAAATAAAATATGACATAAACTTACACAACAAAATAAATTATTAAATTGACATAAAATTATTAACATTGTGTCAAAGAATTTATATTTTATTATAAAAAGAAAATATATTAATAAATAATAGTTATTTTTATATTAAACACTTTTATTGAATATGTGTTGGGGTTTTTAGATTTTTTATGTTTAAATAAAGACATGGGGGTCTAGAAAGTTATTAAGTCAATCCCTTGTTAATTAATTTCTGTAGCCACCATGCTTTTATTACAAGTTAAATCTAAGAATCCCAATTGTGATAACATGTAAAACTAAATCATAAATTAAATTGATCTGACACTTTTATTTTATATATATATATATATATATATATATATATATATATAATTAAATAAGTTGAATGCTTGAAATGGACTATTGAAAAGGAACAGGACAAATATATTAATTATTTAGATTTAATTATTACAAGAGATAACAATATATTAAATTATAAATCAATAATTAAGCCACTGCAAAAAGAGGATATATAAATTGTAAATCAAAAGTACCAATTGTGCATAAGATGGAAAGTTTTAGATCTTTTTGTTTCATAATAAAAAAATGTGTCTTTATCAAAGTGATAAACTGAAAAATATTGAGATATTTGCTAAAGAATTGCTTGATGTTGGTTATAAAATGGAACAAATAAACAATACTTTATGTCAATTTAAAAAAAAGTTATAATCGTTTAAAGGAAATGAAGATTAATAGTAAATAATGGATATCTATTCCACTTATTTCAAATCCACAAGTGAAATTTTTTAAGAATATATATAAAAATGTGTTTAATGTTTTATTCTACATTCCAAACAATATTAATAAATTAGTCAATAATCCTAAGGATGTCATGCCTATCAAGCAGAAAAGTAATATCATATATGAACATTTTTTGTGATTGTATGCTCTCATATATAGGTGAATCTAGGTGCTGTACTGGAGAAAAGATTGAGGGAGCATGAATTGTTATTAAGTGTGTAAAAAAGTAAAAATAATGGTGATTTAATGTCTTCTTCAGTTTTCTTTGATCATGAAACACCATGTAAATATAAATTTAAATTTAATTTTGAAAATGTGAAATTACTTTATGAAGAGAGAAACCATAATAAAAGAAAAATTAAGGAGGCAATTTTTATAAATAGGAATAAAATGCATTTGATAAATAAACAAGCTACTAACTTTAAAATATAAAATTCATGAGATTTGAATTGATGACATTTGCTTCTGCTTTGTTTTTTTTTTAATTTGAGGCAGGTTTAAGAAATTAACCGAAAATACTTCTGCATATTTAAGGATTGTTTATAATAGTTTGTTACTGTTATATTTATTATTTTTATTGTAATTATATATAAATACATATCACTAGATATTTCTGCTATAATTTAAAATGTATACCTCTTAGGCATATATCAAATTTAGTATGTGCACATGACAATGTATGTGTTTATAATTGATTAAAAATATGTAAAATGTTTAATATTTTTACTTTGATAAATAAATACTGTTTTTTTTTTATAAAAAAACTTACCAAAACTATATTATAAATGAACTTCATATAATTGTTTCTTTAACCAGAATATGGGATTTTAGATTAAATTTGAAATAGATGTGCTTTATTACTTTCACAGACATTTTAAACAAACATACAAAATTTTACCAAGTTATATTAAACTTGAATGTATTAAATATCAATTTTAAAATGTTAAAAAAATGTTATATGGAAAAAAAATCTATACACTGTCCTTTGGAGAGCTAACAAATAAACATTTTTCAACTTTAATAAAAACAATTAATAAAATATAGCAATGTTACAGTTTCAAACTAAATACATGAGCATTTATATTATTACTAAAATAGAAACCAATAGTTAATATTTTACTACAATTAGAAAATATTAAAATTCAAATTAATTTTACAATTAACAAAGAAAAATATCAACTTTTCAGTTAACACAAACACATATTCAAATATTTATTACCACTAAACCAATATCAAAAATATGGACCCAAAATATGTATAAGTGTTTATTAAATTAAGCAAATAAAACTTTAAAACAAATTTTGAATTTTATCTAAAGTTATTGAATATATGGCTGCAAAATAAATTACTAAATTAATATAAAAACATATATTAGTAGAGATATGAATATAAAAAGTTGTAGGTATCAATAATTTTCATTAACTGATAATAGTGCAAATTTATCTTGAGCATTTAGCTCTAACTGTAAAGGTTTAGCATCTTAATCATCACATAATACATAATCAATTCCCCACTGGATATCTATAATCGACCATAGTGCTCAATGCTTTACACATGGTAATTAACTGTGGCATAAGTAAATGAATAAATTAATATGTAGTCATTGCATATGCACATCCAAATTAATAAAATTTGAAATAATAAACTACTAATAATGATGCATACTGAAAGTGATAAATTGTTGATGTATGTTCAGAGTGTTTATAATATTGCTTTATCATGTGGCCATAAAACAAATCTATCATCAATATAACATAAAAAACTTTAAGTGGATGTGAAATAATATTTATGGTTATTGCCTTATGCAAATCTAGATATTCAGGGACAACAAAGCTAAAGCCATTGCCATCTTTAGATTTTGTTGGATGAATTCTGATACTTTTTCCAATTTTCAAGATTTTGTTATTAATTTTAAAATGTCTCTAGAATTTCTAACAGAATAATGTGCCTTGTATGCATCCTTAAAAAAAAATCTAGACAAGTGTTGGCATAGTAAATTTATAAAATTAACAATAAACTTTATTGTCAAGTTATCCTTGTGGATTTTTAAAAGACAATAAAATCATAGATATTTTGCAGAAATATGTAGTTATTCTAATTTTTGCTACACTTTTATCTTAGCTTGGTGTAACAAGGTTTCTTATTTTCTTATCATAAGTAATAATATCTATTACAAATGTAGCATAGCTTTTGTTAGGAAAAACAATGATTATAGATTTGTCACATTTGGGAAGATTTAATAACTTATTCAATAGAAATTGTGACTGATGTTCTTTTTATTTTTCAGTATAATTCTGCTGTTTCTTGTAGAAGCAATTTTTGAATGATTTCTTCTGTTGGTGCCATTATATATGTTAAAGTGATTGTGAGAAGAGAGATTTCACCATAGTAGATTACAGTAAAAAATTAAAATCTTAAGTAGCACATCATAGAGCAATGGTCTTTGTATTATCAATATGAACATTAAATGAAGAGAAATATAAAGGAATCAAGTGATTGATTAAAATTTTATCATTTTTTTTTTATATTATGACAGCTAGATAATGTTCAATAATGAAATAGTTAATTATTAGCTAAAAATATACGTTTGATTGAAAATCCTTATTGACTTAAAACAACTTCTACATTGTTTCCAGTAAGCCCAGAACATGTATATAGTAGATGAATGCTTCTACTACTACAGTTTGAATCCCTACGCTTAATTAAAATCAATATAAATTATAAATTTTAACCGTAATTCTTAGATAAATATTCAAAAAAATTAAGGGATTAAAATGAAGCTGAGTTGGAGAATATTCTAAATCTATTTTGGTGATCACCGGTAGGATTATGTATTAAAAATTATCGTTTATAAAAATAGATAGGCAGATACATACACTCAATATATATATATGCGCATACACATAATTTTAATCTATATTTGATTTAAGGGGGAAATTGTTATTCAATATTTATAGGTTTTTAAAATAAATTTAAAATATTTTAAACATCTTGTTTTAATTTTTTCCTTCTTTTTTAAAAAAAGCAAAAAAAAAAAAAAGTTTAACTTAAGATAATAAATAAATCTAATTTCATTTAAAGTAATATATACTTCATGTGCATTTGCGTCGTTCAGCCAATATTAAAATAACAAACATCTAACATAAACATATCTAAATGATTATCGCATCTGTAAAACATATTGTTTGCTCTTAAAGAAAAATATTTTTTAACTTTATAAAATAGTTAAATATATATAAAAATTGATTTTTAACCCAATATCATATTTTATTTGTATTTATTTTATTATCTGAAAATTATTTTATGAATGTAAGTGATACTTTGAAATAATTTTTAGTTTTGTAAATGAAAATAGTAGCGTTAGAAATTGCGCATATCTTAACGGTACTTTTGCAATAACACTCACTTTAACTTATGTAGGTTATTTTTATCAAAATCTTTCAAAGTAACCAAGGAGTAGAGTGCCACAAATAAGTGATAAACTTGGGAACCATTACTGGGGTATTTTATTCAATTTTATTTTTAAAGTATAGTTTGTAATACATAAATAATAAATACATAAATTAAAATTATGGTTATAATACTTTTAACTATATAAGTAAATGAATATTGTTAAAATTGTATATTAAATATATTACTTAATAAAAAGTTTTTAATATATATAAATAAATATATAGAATAAAGTTACATTTATAAACATTTTTTAAAAAGTAAAATTAGAAATTAACCTTTTTTTTTGTAATTATTATTGTAATGAAGTATATATAATTATATTAAAATGTTTAACAGTAAATTGATTAGTGTTTGTTTATCAGCTTTTAGGTAATGACAGAAAATTTTATGTGGCAGCGTAAACATGTGGACGGTGATTAATGCTTTATCCATAATTTCGATGTAATTGATTTTATTAAAGAAAAGAGATTGGAGTTAAGGAGAAATAGATTTAACCCTGTTTAACAAAACATCTTTCTCTTTATATAAAATTCTAATATATTTTCTAATCAACTTTTTTTGTAATATATATATTTTTTTCCAAAAATATTTTTAAACACTTGAAATTTAATACATTTTGGAATTACCTTATAATAACAATCCTTCATGAATTTAATATCCAATTATTTTTTAATCAATTTTAATTTAAATTTAATTCATTCATTTATAACTTTAACACAACAATTTATAATAAATTTATTTTTAATTCCATATTTAAACCTTTTTAAAAATTCCTTCATATTCATTTTCATATATTCACATAAATTTCCACTCTTTTAAAAAATATAATATCATTAACAATATATCAAACACCATACATATCTCTTTACCATATATTATTGAAAAATCAAAAATTAAATCATAATTTCTCTTCTAATTGTAAAAACACCATATATCATTATTCTTCACATTATATATCTTATTGATATAAAAATATAATTTATATTCTTAAAATATTTATACATGTGTATTATTTTGTCTGTACATCCTTAAATATGACTGTAATGATGTAAAACAGTTGAAACGTTGGAAAGTGTATGATAATATTATATATATGTTCATTATTAATTGTAAAAATAAAGCTTTTTTGGAAAGAAAAAAAAGTATGAATTTATGTATATATTTTAAAAGATAAGGTGGTATTAGAAATTGTTATTGATGAATAATGGTATTTTATGGTGAACAATATATCACAAATTTTTATGCTAATTGGTCATTGAATTATAAACATTTATCCCAATTTTCCAGTTGTTGGTACAATGTCTGATTCCTGTGACTTAATCCATTGGCAATAATGTCATGGTGAATCTGATGATAAGATGCAACTGTCTTCATATACTTTATATAATTGTTTAAGCTTTATTACTTTACTGCTTAGAGATTCATTAAAGAGTCAACTTTCTTTTTGCATTTCATACATTTCTTGATATATTGACTTTGTTTTTCCACTATTAAGTTTTTGATTTTTATTACTTTTAAAAATGACATTCGTTTTTTTGTCTTACCTATGAATTTTTTTTATTTAGACATGTTACTATAGAGTCTCATATATAAGTAAAGATAATACCATTATGTATCTAAATATATGCCTTATTGTTTCTAGTAAAATAAGTCACACTTTTTCATACTCAAACTACATATATTAATTTTGAAGTCTTCCAAAAGCCTGATACTAAACATGTATTTTAACATGACAAAAAATGAATAGTGAATCTTATTGGAGAAATTTCCAAATGAGTTAAGGCATAACGAAAAAAAAAAAATACAGATAAAGCCATTGGATACTAGTACCCTTTTATATTAGTATGTAAATGACACTTGACTTCATAAACAATTAACTATATTATTTTTTTAAAAATATTGTATTAATAAAAATAGGATGATTTAGCTTGCTAAAACAATTTTTATTATTATTAATAAATTATGAATGAATAATTAAATGGTTTATTTTTTGATACTTCATAAAATGTTTAAGCACTGAAAGTGTGTTGAGTTGCAGTCAAGATCCATGTATCTTGAATTTCGAGTCAACCACTGAGGCATGTATTTCTGAACATCAAACTATCAAATACCATTTCCAGTTTTGTAATTAGTAGACTGTTTTTAATAACTATAACCTGTTATGTTATAATGTATATATTATTATTTCTTATATATAAAAAAATTAATTTGGCTTAAGAAAAAAAAATAGATTTAATTACTATTATAAATACATATGAATAAGTTTACTGCTATAAATATATAAAAGATGCTGACTAACTAGGCAACAGTTGCTAAAGAAAGTGATAAAACTTGATTATTATTAGTAATACATTACCACTGATTGCTATCTGTTTACTCTAATTTATTTTAGCATTTTGAATTTGCAATCACCTCATAAAATACTAAGGGTTTTCATGGTTTGTTTAATATTTTATAACTGTATATATATAAATATTATTTCTAAAAGTAACAAGTGAACTTAATTTTTCATATAAAAGTTAAATCATAATATTTACATATTTACTTTATTAAATTTAAATTTTGCTCTATTGGCATTTTTTAAAATTCAATTTTTTTTACATTAAAATCTTATTTTAAACATATCCAAAGATTTTATTATATTCTAAATGGAATGTGAACACTTAAACATCTAAGTCATATAAGACCAAATACAGTCAGTCAAAGGAATTTAGATACTGACACATTAAACTGAGAGAGAATTTTATTTAAAAATATTTACCAATGTTATGCTGTTTGTTCTTTTTGGATTATATAAAAACACTTATATTTATTAAATTTTTTTCAAGCTATCATGTTGATACTTCTGCTAAAAGCATGATAAACTGCTGTTTAAATTCCAGAAGAAAACTTATCTTTTTCAAAAAATGTTATAATCTTTATTTTGATGTAAAATAAATGTTATCAAAAGTAGTCATCTAATATCTGTTATATATAGTGAGCAATATTACATGATAAGTAAATTTTCCGTAAAAAGGAATATTTGCGAGCAACAAAATCACTATTTATTCTACTCATACTCTCCATTTAATAAACATAGTAAAATTACTCCAACTCAATATATAAAGTAAAATATGTTCTCTCTGTAGCACAGTTTATTTTTATCTTGAACAGGTAATTACATGTACCAAATTCTGATTCTGAGAAAATTCACAAAACAAAAAACATACAAACAAACATGCAAACAAAGAAATGTTTAGTGTAAATCACTATTTTAAAATTGTTCCACACTACAATTCTGTTAATTAGCACATGATATTACCATTCTTGAATTTGCTAAAAAAAGTAAGTTGAATTTTTAATTTTTAGGCTAAATATGTAAAATATATTACATCAAGAAAAAAAAATTCTATGAACTGTAATTCACTCTAATTAATCTACTTTAGAAACAATTATTATAAGCTTGAGCAAATCAGAGTACACAGTTGTAATACTACAGATTTGCCTTAAGTTCTTGAGTAAATTAAAGTAATTAGAGTGAATTACTTCTATTAAAGTATATTTCCATATAAGTAGATAAATTCATATAATATTTTATTTATATCAAAAGGGAAGCTTTTTAAAAAAAAATTAAAGTAAATTTAAATATTTTATATCCTCTCCAATAATAATTGTTTTATTATAGGGTCTTAAACTAATTGCAATATATCTAGTTCGGGTGTTTAATTTTGATTCACTCAAAATTAGTGGTGATTCTACAAAACAATAATAAATAAAGCTTATTTCATTTCTCAAACATAAAAGAGTAACAAAAATAAGACTGTTTTTACAAAAGTTTGGAGAGATATAGCATCATTTTTTATGTTTAACTTTGTAGTTTGTATAGTTTTAGTCTGTTTTTGAATAATTAAAAATCAAAAGTGTTATTATATTTAAGAAACAAGTGCTTTAAAGTAGAATTCTTTACACCAAAAGACAAAAATTTACTAAAGTCTAATCAATATTACTAAACAGTCTACTAATCTATATTTTTATCTCAAATATGAATTCATAAAGTTTTATCAAAGTAATATATCAAATTAGAACTGTTTTTAAAATTATACACATAATAGAAAAGATGATTCTAAAAAAAAGTGTTTAATGGATTTAAAGTAAAAGATGATTCTAAAAAAAAGTGTTTAATGGATTTAAAGTAAATTAATATATGATAGAAAATCGAAAAAAATAAAGTGGTTTCCTATTTAAAAATATTACTACTATATATTTGAAAATGATCAAGCCGATTTGCAAAAACTTGACAATTAATATTTTAAAATATTATAAATTTATATTTTATAAAATGAATTTCTTGACTTTGCTTAAAATATTTCACAAAAAAATATTATGGCTATAAATGGAGTGACTTCTTGAGCACATGTAGAAAATATCACTGTTATTTTTTAAATAATGTATATGCGTTTTACAATATAATGTAAATTTATATATATATATTTCAACCATATAACACTTAAAAAAATTTGTCTGATAGAAAAAAAAAAACAGCGCATTATTGAGCGTATATATTTTTCATTTTATTACAAATAATTTATAATATTATTTATGAATATAATTGAAAAATGTGTATATACATAAATATAATTATTAGTGACTTGAATTCAGTCTTTTAAATTCCCCATAGCTATCCCAATCCATCCTATATGTCTGACACATATAACGACATATGTGTATTAAGTATTATATATAAATATCCACATTTAGTAATATATATTTAAATATTTCATGCACTTAAATTTCAAATTTGCAAACCTTTGTTTATCTGAGTATCGATGTGTATTTATCATAAACTATACCAATAACGTTTGCATTTAAAAGTCAAAAGACGAAAAAAAAAAGATATTTTAGTTCTACACCTTGAGTAAATAAGTTATTAATATTTTAAAAAAGGAACTTAACTGTTTACTGTTTAAAATAGGACAGCGGGTGGTTAGCAAATCAAATATTTCGATTAAAATCAGGAAACGTTGTTAGACCAAAAACTATTCCCATTATATTAATTAATATTACTGTAATGAAAATGTATTCTAATTATACACATAATGCAATATAAACAGGGAGGAAAAATCTTTAATTTTTAATCATTACTAAAGCTAAGAAAATGTAATTATTTTTATACTAATAAAAATTTCATTGACTTCTGCCAATTTTCGTAAGCTAGTTTTTAATATATCTTATATATAAACGCCATGTGAATTATTGTCTGTGAAGCTGTTATACATCCATGTGATTATTTGTCTGTAATACTGTCGCATATCAAATTCACTATTGAAAAATGGAAAAAACCCTGTAAATTTGTTTTTATATATAAATAAATAACTATGTCTAACAATTTATATTACATGCATAATTATATGCAAAGAAATATTTCTACTCTATATTTAATAATCTGTAATTTTAAGCAGCATATTTTATATGAAGTAATTCTGCCATTATTAAACTATAATTTTTATAGTTGTCTATAACTCAGTCAAATTCATATATCAAATATCAGGTTTATTTAAAAATATAAATTTTAATTTAGATTTATTAACACTTTGCCAGGTAATGATGGCCTTTTAGACCAAGTACATTTCTCACATTTATTTATATAATATTAAAATATTCTATTTAATTTATATTAAATCTTAAAAAAATTGTAAAGCAACCAATTAAAAAAAACATGGCCGGTACATCTGGTATTTATATAATACATAATTATCTACAATAACAAAAAATAATTATACAACAGCAGAATACATCTATTCTGTTTATGATTCATATCAAATAGTTTTAAAAAATATTATCATATGCCATCAATGATATATTCAGATTATTATTTAAAATGTTAACTATTTTCTTTTAAAATATGGAGTTATAATATTCATTTTATATCTAATCAGTATTTATATATGCAACAATTTTAGACTAGCAAATTGAATCTGTTGCAAGCATATTCATCAAACTTTTCATTCAAAAGCATGTTGAGTTAGTTTGGCATTGAGATATAATGACCAATTTTTTTTAATCATGTTTGGACTTTTTTTATGTGTGGTTTAGTGCTGTAATAGAATGCCAATCTCTAGAAAGAAAGATCTTTGGATCAGTTCTAGTATTGGCAACACTCTAACTATCTATGAACTCACAGAGGAATAAAGCCAATCAATTATTTTTATTGAGAGTTCTATATCACACAATGTTCTATCAAAAGCAAAATAATATTATTCATTAGATGTAGTAAAACAGGAAAACTATAAGAATAGAATTAGTAAGCAAATATATAAAGCTGGTAACAAATTACATATAATTTGCAACAATAAAGAAACAAAATTTAATCTAATCATATAAAGCAGGCATTTTATTCACCTACTAGAATACTATTAGACCTTATTATTATTATTATAGTTAGATGATATATTTTGAGGAACACAAATGTAATGTACAATTGACAATTAATGACAATGTATATTAATGTTGATATCAAATGTCAAATTACAAATCTTGTGCTAGGATCATGAGATTAATTAAGCATGGTTAAAAATTATTTATTATGATGATCATGATATAATACTAATAAAAATATTTAGTAATGCATTTAACAATTATTATCAAAGATTGTGCTCATTTTTTAGTGAGGGTGAGATGCTAAAAAAAATATAAAAATAAACTTGATCACTTAAAAGAATTTTTTTTGACACACCTTCATGTAAAAAAGTTAGTGATAAAAAATAATCATATATTTGTATAATGATGGGTGTCTAATAAATATTTAATAGTAGTATTACTAAAAAATAATTAAACTAATTTTGAGAATTATTTTAACTTTATGTGCATTATTAGCGTAATATTAGTTTGATATTATCTAACTAACATCTTACAGAATATATTGTTGTTTTCCTGAGAAGTATTTCTGCAAACATGTTTCAGAAAAGATTACTCTTAGCCATTCACTACCAGTATTTATTTAGAAGAGATTCTAAATCTTTCAATAATAAATAATTTATAACACATTATTAAAATATATAACAATTATTATGTCTTCTTTTTATGAATCTTGTTAGTTCTATTAACTAAATCTATCTATTTATCTGTCAATCTATCTGTTTTACTCTTCATCAGGCTGTTAGTTGATCAGTGTCACTCTATCCATCCATTTATCTACCTGTCCATTCATCTGTCTATCCATCTATCTATCTATAAATCTATATATGAATTTGTGTTATTAATTATCCATGGCAATTACTGTATTTTTACAAACATTTTTCAAACACAAATTGTAAATGTGGACACAAATGACATTTGGACTGTAGTTTTCTCTAACAAGAATTACAACTATCATTCAGCAAGATAAAATTGTTAAACAATAACATAATTACTCTTATACTCATGTAAAACCTATCCCTAATCTTGTTTAATTGTTTGAAAATTGTATGTACTTATATTTTCCACTGAATTATGTAATACAACAATAAATTAGTCTCATTGTTGGACAGAGTTATCTCTAATAGTTAAAAAATAATATTAATTTATAAAAATATTATTCATCAAATTTAATAAACTATCTATCTAAAAATATCTACATTTTCACTTACTAAAAAAATTTAAAATTCTATATGACATGCTATGTACTAACTCAAGATTTAAAAACTTCAAGGTTTTTTTGTAACTTAAAAATTCACCAACTTAAAGTTAATCATTATGTTAAAGTTTCATATTAGATATAAAATAATAATAAATATAAGATAAGGTTAAAAAATATTTTCTATGCTTAATTTAATAAAAATGCCTTACCTATATACTTGCTTATTTATTGTTGAAATCTGTCTGTCTATCTATCTATCTATCTATCTATCTATCTATCTATCTATCTATCTATCTATCTATCTATCTATCTATCTATCTATCTATCTATCTATCTATCTATCTATCTATCTATCTATCTATCTATCTATCTATCTATCTATCTATCTATCTATCTATCTATCTATCTATCTATCTATCTATCTATCTATCTATCTATCTATCTATCTATCTATCTATCTATCTATCTATCTATCTATCTATCTATCTATCTATCTATCTATCTATCTATCTATCTATCTATCTATCTATCTATCTATCTATCTATCTATCTATCTATCTATCTATCTATCTATCTATCTATCTATCTATCTATCTATCTATCTATCTACCTATCTACCTACCTACCTACCTACCTACCTACCTACCTACCTACCTACCTACCTACCTACCTACCTACCTACCTACCTACCTACCTACCTACCTACCTACCTACCTACCTACCTACCTACCTACCTACCTACCTACCTACCTACCTACCTACCTACCTACCTACCTATCTACCTATCTATCTATCTATCTATCTATCTATCTATCTATCTATCTATCTATCTATCTATCTATCTATCTATCTATCTATCTATCTATCTATCTATCTATCTATCTATCTATCTATCTATCTATCTATCTATCTATCTATCTATCTATCTATCTATCTATCTATCTATCTATCTATCTATCTATCTATCTATCTATCTATCTATCTATCTATCTATCTATCTATCTATCTATCTATCTATCTATCTATCTATCTATCTATCTATCTATCTATCTATCTATCTATCTATCTATCTATCTATCTATCTATCTATCTATCTATCTATCTATCTATCTATCTATCTATCTATCTATCTATCTATCTATCTATCTATCTATCTATCTATCTATCTATCTATCTATCTATCTATCTATCTATCTATCTATCTATCTATCTATCTATCTATCTATCTATCTATCTATCTATCTATCTATCTATCTATCTATCTATCTATCTATCTATCTATCTATCTATCTATCTATCTATCTATCTATCTATCTATCTATCTATCTATCTATCTATCTATCTATCTATCTATCTATCTATCTATCTATCTAAGACAGGCTGATATCACATCTCAAAATTTTTCACAACAGTTTTATAAATAATATTTTGTGAATTAAAATGGGAAGTTAAAAAAATAAAATTTTATGGATCTTATTTATGTCATATAGATTTTGCAGGTGATGGAGTTGTTTTTGCAAATAATATTTCAGAACCATAAGAAGTCTTCTAAGGGTTATTACATTATAGTAATTTATATATTTAAACATTTTGAACATTTAACCAAGAAAAGTTAATACTGTTTTCATTATAGTTATAATTTTATTAGCATGCCTTCAACATTAATTGTCAGAATAATCATATTGCATATTTTTCCACAGGAAGCAAATACAACATTTAAATAAAAGAAATTAGGATCAAAGATAAACACTAAAATGACTAAAATAATTTTCCAGATATTTTTATAAGAAAATAATGATGTGTTATCATGAATTTAAAAAAATAGATGAAAAATATTTTGATCTAATTAAATTAAATGATATATAATAGAAGGAATTACTCATAGAATCAAACTTGGATGAAGTACTTTTGGTGAAAAATAATATTAAATATGACTATGTTTACAAAATATAAGATGTGTGATACCATATCTTATGTACAAACTGAAATTTGTTCATGCTAAACAGAAAAGCAATATAAGGTGTCAGAAAATTCAGCGAAATTTAAAGAAATATCTTCTGGGAATGATGCAATATATGATTTAAAGAATTAAAAGAGCAAAATTGAGCTAGAATGGAATATTTTAGAAGATATAATAATAGATAGTCAGTTGAAATCTTTAAACTATATCTCAAGAGATTGTAAAATTCTAAAAAGAGACCAGATGAAATGAGGAATTTTTTGTTATGATGCAAAGAAAAAACACCATGCATGACAAAAAGTGGCTGAAGTTTAAAAAGACATTCCTTTTGCAATGAATTACTAAGAATTGAAAATAATGATGATCGGAGCCATTTTTGATTCTTGTATTATGGTATGCTGTATGGTTTAGTGTAATGATAGAGTGATAGATTTTAGATCTCAAGGTTTATAGATGAGGCTGTTATTTTCTCTGCTGCTTGACATTCATTTGAAACCCAAATCTCTGACCAATAATCAAGTCAGTTATTTTTCAGAATAATTAGTATTAAGTTATTTGTGTTTCATTGTATCTGTAAAGTAGTTATAAAGAAATCATAGTCTTTATTTCATAAGTTTATTAAGAATGTTATATTTCTTCTATTTAATTTGCATTAAAAAGCAAATATTTTCTTGTCATTATAATAATTTCTGTCAGACCATTTTTCATTAATAGATCATAACTGCAGTTTAAACAAATTGCCACAAATGTCTTCAAAATAAGTGACATTATTTTGGTAAGAAGCAGATTTTTAGTGTAATATAACTTATTTTATAGCTATATAAGTTTAACTCTGGAGTCCTGTAAAATTCTGTCAAAAGGAATGGTGTATAAAAATTATTTTAGCCATTTGTTTGGATAATGTCAAATGACTATTAGATGATTTCATTTATGAGACATTTCAGTTAAGTTCTTTACACTACTATAAAAACTGTAAGAATATATTTGCACCACTATTTAGTATTCTTTTATTTTTCAAAATGGCTAAACAAAATGTTTTCACATGTACAAGTATTTTGTTTTATTGATATTCAACATATTATCATTTTTGAAAACATTTAATAATTTTTTAACTTGTTTGTCTTTCAGTTATTAATCAGTGAGTAGATATCTATCTATCTATAAATAAAAAACAAAGCTATCCTCTCATATTATATTTTCTTAATAATTCTATTTTGGAGTATTTGTATAAAGACCTTTACCCTGTAAAAGTATTTTAATTGCTTTTACCATATGATAGAAATGAAGTTATTGGAGCAAATATCAATACTCTCTAACAATATGAATTCACTACAAAAAAAACAAGCAAACTTAATCTCTCATGTCACAAATACATGCTGAGACAGAAAATATCTTCATGTAGTTTACAAAAAAATTAAACACCTGCAATCATAAAAGAATAGTGATAATTTTATTATGTTGTTTCTTTACATTTTTGTTTTGTGATAATAATTTTATAAATATTTGATTCTAATTAAATATAGCCTGCTTGGTTTGATGCCTTCATAGAATGGCATATTCCGGAATTCAATGCCCATAGATTGTGAGCAAGTTTATTTGCTTCTAGTTCAAAACTTTTTATAAACTTCTGAGCGATAGAAGACTTGATTATTACTGCTTTTAATTATATTATTCGAAACAGCTTCACAATATTAAACACTTTTTATGTAAAATACCAAAAATTTATTTGCAATTTTTATATTATAAAGCCTGAGGTTTTAAATATAATCAATAATTATAAGCACATATTTATTTCTTATCATATATAACTAATTTTTAAGAACAATAATATATAGTGCTAAGATTAACTCCTAATTTCAGGTGTCACAATAAATTATGTTAAAGTGTGGGAAATGGCAAACTGCCATTAATGATGATCAAGTGAGACCACCTAAAGTAATTATTCCATAGATACTACTATCTGCCTTTTGGTTGAAAACTTCCCATTTAAGATTAAATAGGAAGCAGTACTTTTTATGTTATGAAATGTACGATATATATAACTGATATTTTATAACAACGATTTTATCTTCTTTGAAGCATTAAAATAGCTGACATATGACATTAAATTAAATAATTAATTAGATAGTTTGTTCTTGAAGTCAGAGTGTATTTTAAGAAAGCGAAATGTAAGAAGTTAAACCATAAAATGTAATCATTTATTAGGAATTAATCTATTTCCGGTTCCTTTATAATTCTAGCAACTACTGCTTGGAAAATTTAATCAAAGATTCCGACTAAATGTTCGGCTTTTGATTATGGTTAATGATCGGTAATATTTTCGTAGCGCAATTAAAGAGTAGCGTATAATATAACAAGTTCAGAATGGGGAAAAAAAATACAAATCTTCAACTAATTGTCCAAAATGACAATGAATATTACGAAGGAGCAAGTTAAAAGTAATATGTTGAACGCGTAATGAGACTTTTATTGTTTGTGCGTTAACATTTGGGTAATAAATCTAACTTTTATTAATTTTATCAAAGGAAACAATTTTAGTAATATTTCCATTATAGTAAGTTTAATAAAACATTAACTTTTAAAGCTTATCTTGAATCATAGATTTTTAAAATAGGCAAAATATTAAAATGAATAATTTCGATTTGCACTTTATAAAAATGAAGTGAATTTCAAACATTGACGTTATTTATTTTAATTCTGAAGTTGTAATAAAATTGAAATAGCTCATCAGAAACTAAATTAATATATACTTTTATAAATAATAAAAACAATAATAAATCTCAACTCATTAACTCTTTTTAATAAATTATGTTATTTTTAAATACTGTCAGACTTCAAATTTGGTTAAAATGATAACCAATTAATAACTATTAACTAATTAATAGCACTATCTCAGTGCTGTTAATTGGTTTATAGTTATTAATTGATTACCTTTTTAGTCAAATAATAATGTATGAAGCGTAACTATGAATGTAAAATTATTAAAAATTTTTGAGAATCACTAATAATCTTAAATATTGTTTTAATATGAATTAGAAAACTTAGTTATAAAGTGTGCTTGAATTTTAACTAATTATCTCATAATGATTCTCATCATCACCATATTCCCACAATATCTAGAAGTTCATTAATAAGAGACTCAGTATTATAGGAGACAACAATAAAATCTCAATAACTGTCTGCGATAAATTTGTAAAAATGTAATTGGGATGTGGTAAGCAGTTGCTGAGAGTGTAGTATAATTGATAAAATAACAGTTTTTAGATCTAGATACCATTTAATTTTGACACTTCTTTTGTAATTTCATAGCTGTCTTATAAATAGAAATAATAATATATATTTCTTACACAAACTTAGAACTAACTAATTGCTAACATTTGTTTATTCTATAATCAGTTTTGCCATTATATTAATCAACAAATGCTCCTCAGAAAAATCAATTTCTATTATGATTTTGAACTTTGGATACATTAGTACATTCTCATTTTGCTTATAAGGTATCTAAGTGTGGATTTCTGAGAAGAATATAAGCATTAAAAACAGCAACATATTCTAGTCTGAAATCATTTACCTATAACAGTGATGCACATCCTGTTTCACTTGTGACCCCATAATCCGACTCAAATTTTATGCAATCCATTATATATTATTTCCATTCAATTATATAGATAGTAATAGGTCTAAATGCAGACAATGGTTAAGCCAAGTACAAATTGTAGTATTAATAATAAAACTCGTTTTACCAGACACAAATATATATCTTTATTTTATATTTAAGTACATATAATTTGATATAAGATCTTTGAAAAAAATGTATATCAACAAAAAATGTATAATAATATTTGGTTCTTAATAGATCTGTGGATATGTAGCAATTACAACTTTTTTTATCCTGTTTTAAAAAATGTGGTCATTAAAGAATATAGTACCATGTATCAACATTAGAAGAATACTAGCATGAAGAACAAAACTCTTAAAGTGAATGTGAGAAATATAAGTTAAATGCCATTATGATGTACTGTTTATATAAAATGGATTGGAATATAAAAAAGGAAATGTTTAAACCCAAAAGTGGTCAGAACTACAATAATAAGTTGAATAGTTTTCATGTACTTTTTAATAATGTTTAGGTTTTTTTCAATTAAAAAATTCTCAAAATTTTTACAACCCCTAACAATTTTTCTGCAACCCCTTGAGAGGTCATGATTCACAGAGTGGTTCATCAATGATCATGATTAGAAAAAACACCTTATCTTATATATAAACATCGATTGATTAAGTTTGCATTATTGATTAGTGATGATATAACTAAAGTATCCAATATATCTTTCATATAAACATATATTTCAAATCTAAGAATTAAAAATATGATGATCTCATCAGGTTTCTCAATAAATCCATGAAAATATTTAACATATATAAAACATAAATGAATAGCACCAAATAGTATGAAATTCAACGAGAGAGATAAAACTTGTAACTTAAATGCAATGGGTTATTTTAGTGCATCCATTTTCAGCTATAAACATTTGACATCATAAAGGAAAATTAATTACTTTCATTATTCTTCAAGTTATTACATGTACTATTATATGATAATTGACATTTCTGTTGATTTAAGTTTTGTATTTTATCATGATGGTCCTATAATAATTTGTGGACAATTGAAAGTGATTCACTTTTATTTGTTGCATAAGAGCATTAACTTTGGAGTTTTTCATTAATATATGACAGATCATTTAAATTAGAATGTTCATTTTGTGATTGTATATGTATATAAATAAACAATAATATCACATGATTATCTTATGTTTTTCCAGTAACATTATATCATCTAGTGACTGGTGATTTCTCAAATTTATAGTTGGTCCTAGAATAGAGTGAAAAGATTTCATTTGAATATAAATATATACAGTAACAAATTTCCCAAAAACTATATTTAAATTATTCAGTCAATATATAAAAAAAACCCAAAAATCACTCCATTTTCTGTTGCCTAATATCTTATATAGATCATAATATTAAAATTGATGTAAGCTTTTGTATTAAATACTTAAATATAGATTGTGGTTCAATTCATTATACAAATGCTAGTTCAGTATTATCATATACACACAAATATACATATATATGATAGAATTGAGCTAAGGTGAAAGACACACTAAGATAAGAATATAATTTTACAATATATATATATATATATATTGTACCGGTAAAAATCACCATGCTTAATCACACACAGTAATCCGAATTCAAACCCAGTCCACGTCTAGGAATAAATTCCAAAATGCAAACTAAATTCAAACCCAAACCCTGGCATGACCCACCGATGACAACATTACAACGGTACGGGGTTTTCCCTTTACTAGCTCATCGAAAAAACACAGACTAAATTATCTACAATCAGCTATTTCATAGATATCTTATATTCGGGATATTGGTACGGCTAATAATTTGATGTATATATTTAAGTTGTCAATACAGACAGCAGGTGATTAACTAGATTTCGAGAGTAATAATGCAAGAGAGACAAAATTAGGTTAGATAAATTTTTAATAAATTATTGAAAGCATTGAATAATATTATTTACAGGTACGGTAAAACTCATATGTATTTTATAATAAATTGCTGCTAGTCATCAATAATCGGTTTGTACTGATTAACAAACTCATGCCAATATTTATGTGTTTAAATGGTTGTACAGGTTGATATGAGAATCAGAGTAATTGGAGCACTTAAAATATTTAACTACTAGTTTATATTAAGTCGTTTTATTTAATAGATTCAAACCATTGCGTATACGGATAAATGGGAGGCGGTTTTATATAAAAATATAATATATAATACTGATGTACTGATGGTTGCAAGGATTAAGGTACACTACAATAATAACTTGCGGTGCATATACGGAATACCAGGCGGCTTGTACTTTGACAAGTCTTAATGCCCCCAAGTAGATCCGAGACACTACAACCAGCAGGGATCATTTTCGAACCCCGGTGATCCAAGAGATTACCCGGAGAAGAATTTCTTTCTCTCCATATGGTAGTAAAACGAGACGCCAACTTAGGCGAAGGTAAAGGCATTGCCACCGGAACATCGAGGAAGAGTGATCGGAAGTGGATTTTAAAACGAAATTATATAAACCCTTTTATCTATCCGTAACATGTTCTATGCAACAGCCTGATATAACTATTCAATAATAACATGGCGAAATCAAACGATCGCAAAAGTAACAATGAATTAATTTCACTCTGAAACCCATAACTCCCCAGATTGTTCGGAAGGTAATAATAGCAATAAAATATTCACTTATTATTATTACTCCGTAATAATATATATAAAAAAAAATATAATAAAATTTTAGACTATTTTAAGTATTTGAGATTTGGAGTATAGATTAAAATATCATGACAAAGTAAAAGAAACAATAAAAATACTTGAATATTTCTCAACTCAACATAAATGAAACAATTTTTATTTCGATAAAAGAAAATTACTTTTAAAATGAATATAATAAATATTATGAGATAAACTTTACTGACTTTAATTAGAGTTGAGAAATATTATTATTGGTATCATTTTGTTTGTAAAATAAGTAATAGTAAAAATATAAATGTATTCACAAATGGATTATTAGTAGGCACAAATATTAATAATTATCATCTAAAGACTAGAGCACAGAAATATTAGAGAAGAAATTTACTGACAGGTTTTTTTGTGTAACATTTCCAAATGGAAAACAAGAAATTTACATGCAATTAATTAGGTTAACAGATTAAATTTAAAATTATTACTGAGAGGAAAGTTAAAAAGTTCATGTAACAAAAGTTACCATTCTTTCTTCGTCCGGCTTGTCTTCTTGCGGTGATATGTATGAAGAACGTAGGCGCGCATTTTGAATTTCTTAGAACGGCATGGTTAATTTAAATGTTGGAATTTGGAAGACTGGAAGCGCGGAAAACATTACAGATCAGTGGTACGAAAGATTTAAATTGGCAGAACAGGAATCAGCTTCTTGGACTTAGCCCATCATTATGCAGTTTACCGGGCAACTTCTTAATAACGGTTGAAGTGATTTCTCTGGAACAACTACTTTGCTGTAGCTTGAGATGATCTAAGCACAGCCAAGTCAAAAGTTAGAGTCCCTATATTATATTTAAGATGGCTACGGTTGACCTTTCTGCCTAGTTTTTGTTCATAACTCCGCCTCCTTTGATTTTCTGGCCTCCAGCAATATCTAATTTTTGACTATACAATAGCATTTGCCTTTCTTGATAAGAGTTCTACGTTTCTCATTTCCATTGTTCGGTTTTCATTTATTTTTAAATTTAATACATGATTCTAAATTGACAAAACAATTACATCGGAATTCATGAATACAAAAATATAAATTCATTATCTTAATTTATCGAAGTACAAACTAATTATCCTATACATTTGTACAAGTAAGATTTTGATTAAAAATACTGATCAAAGGAATGTGACTTTTGATCAGCATTTTTAAATGACTTTGTATAATTTGCAAAATTAAAATTTAAAGAAAATATACACGCAATTGAAACTTTTAAATTGAGCTAATATAAATCCACAAACCACACACACATGAATATTATTCATCATGATTTGTGACATTTATACTCATACTCTTTACATTAAATTCTTTTTAAACAAACACAAAATAAATAACTTAAAATTTATGTGGCTTGGAATAGAAAAAGTCTCATTGCGAGTAAATAGTGGTTTAGAATTACCGTTCTTAAATGACAACCATGAAACTAAGATCGATTCTTCGATCTGTCTGTTTCAATATATATATATATATAATATTTTTATTAAACTATTAATATCTAGATTAGTTGTTTTTTACATGTCAATTAAAGCAATGCTTAATTAAAATATTATTTTGTTAATAATACCTTATAGTAAATTGTTGTAAAGGCATATTGGACATTTGACAGGAAACCCACAATGATATTTTAAAATTAAATTACTAAGCAAAAATTAGAAACTTCAGCTCCAAGTTTATTTTAAATGGTATAGGGATTCATTTTTTGTAAAACACTTTTTTAGAATGGAGGTAAAATTAACACGTTAAGAATTAAAAATTATTTTTTTTACAATGTAGATGATTATATTATACCAAAATATGAATCAACTATAGTTGTCATAGAACAAATGCATAGGTCAAACTGTATTAGACCATAGTGTGATAATGTAATTATATTTCAACTATTTGTTAGCATTAACATCAGCAAATGACAACTAATAAGAAGAAAACAATGTAAATTTTATAAGGTTATTAAAATAAAACATGTCAAATATGCATAAATAAAACATATTGGGTAAATATCTGACACAAAATAAACTATTTCAATCTTAAAACCATAATGTTTTTAAATGTATCATTACTATTAGAAAGTACTGAAGACAAAAGTATAATAAGAGTAGAAAATAAATTGTTTTACTAATGAGAGATCTATTGTTGTTTATTCTCATTATTTATCATTAGCTATCCATTTCTAGCTTTATATATTGTAATGCCCAGACTTATGGATTTTTCATTTGAATATATATATATATATATATATATATATATATATATATATATATATATATATATATATATATATATATATATATATATATATATATATATATATATATTACTTCAATGTTTATTTGTAATATCTTTGCATCTGTATATTATAATGCTAGGTGAAGTGTATTATTCTTTTCACAGATTTTTGTTTGGCTTTGTGCACTTTTGATGCTGAGCACCATAATTATAGTGCATTATTTAGAGTGACATTATTATTCTTAATATGTAAATAGGCTAATTTACATATTCCACAAATTTGATAATTCAATGCAATTAGCTCTTTTGTCTATAACATTAATGTTATTTGCAATGTATCAAACCTCCTTTATTTTCCTTATTCTGTCATTACATTCTAAATACACTAGTTTGATATTTTGTGGATCAAAGCTGTACCCATGTTCTTTTTCATGATTTACAAACACACACATTCTGAGTTTTATTTTGTATGTTTGTTTAGGTACTTCTTGTGACAATGTTGATTAGCAGTTCTCCCCAATAAACAGCTGTAAATCCTGTGCTGCTGCACTAAAACTCAGGCTATTTTCAAATTTTCTTCTTTTTGTAATTTGTCTTTGGAATTTTTAATCAATCTATTGAAGCTGTCCAATGTTAAGGAGATGACATTGTACATTTGTTGGCAAATTCTTTTTATTTTATTTGCCATGTATGGTATATAAGGCATTGCAATCTATGGTATATACTTGATTTGTCATCTTTAGTTCTGTTTTCTTTTGATGTCAAACATTTTATTTTATTGTCGAGTGCTTCCTGGCTGTAATCTATGCTCCTTTGATGTTTGTTCTGTTTTTATTTGCAGTCACTGAGTTCAGTTGAGTTCAACTAATTTGTATGACATCATGATTATTTATTGTGAGTAGATTGCACTTTTATTTTTAATAACTTTATCATCATTTTGCATTCCAATTTTTTTTGGTAAATCTGTCCACAGTCAAAAATTCCAATGTCTTACAAATTATGTGTTTAAAGGATTCCTCAACAAAAAATAATAACTCTGCAAATACAAAACAGACTAAAAACACAACAATGATAATAAAAAATGCATATCTATTCCATATATTTCAAATGCTCAAGTGAAAATTTTTAATGATATATATATAAGGATGTGTTTAATTGTTAATTTTATGTTGCAAATAATGTTAATAAGTTAGTGAATAATTCTAAAAATGTGATACATGTCAATCAAGAAAATAATGTTGTGTATCAAATATTTTGTGAATGTATGTTATCATATATAGGTGAATCGAGTTTCAGTATTGAAAAGAAATTAAAGGAGCATGATTTGTTATACAAGCATATAAAAATTAAAAGTAATAATTATTTAATGACTGTTTCAGTATATGAAAGAACATGTAAATATAAATTTAGTTTGATATTAAAAGTATTAAGATTTTTCATGAAAAGAGAAACCATAATAAAAGAAAAACTAAGGAGACAGTTTAAATAAATAGAAATAAAATAAATATAATTAATAGACATGTTGTTTGCTTCTGTTTCATTTTTTGAATTTAATAGAAGTTGAGGAGAGTTAAAGAATTAACTGAAAGTACTTCTGCAGATTGAAAGACTATGTAATAGTTATCTACCATTATATTTATTATTTTTATTGATATTGTATACCTTTCTGTAAGTATTTAGCATTAAAAATATGTATTCAGTTAAATCATTCTATTGTTTTAACTAGAGAAATGGCTTATTTTCACATGTATGCTGACTATTATATATATATATATATATATATATATATATATATATATATATATATATATATATATATATATATATATATATATATATATATATATATATATATATATATATATATATATATAGACACTTTCCTTGAATGTGAAGTAAGATATATTTTACTGGGCGTTCTAATAAAACATACATCTTACTTATTCATGATCTACATTAAGAAATTTAAATTCCTTTATATATGCATACATGATTGCGAATACATTTAAACTTTAAACTAACTCCATATGCACTCATAATATTTATAGGGAAGGTTAGGTTACCTATTAAAATTCTTAATTCATCTGAAAAATAGGATATTGTTCATATAACATATATACACATGTATATGTAATGAGTGAATTCAATTTATATTTTTTCTGGTTGAGATCTCATTTTTATAAGAACTACAAATGATTGTGTGTGTGTATATAAGTAACCCCATGTTTATTCAATACCAATAATTTTCAATCTTCTGCTATAGTATTCTTTTATTAATCAGAAAAATGTGGATACTTACTAATGTAGACACATCATTATCTTAGTAAAACACTAACACTCAAATTAGGTTCAGGTAATATTAAAATCGACTAATGAAATACCAATAAAATAGTAAATAATCAATGTTATAAATGAGTCAATTGGAAAGTAGGTTAGTGAAACAGATAGCATCCAGTAAGAATAGGAATCTTATCATATAGTGATATCCATTTGAAAGAAAAATCTCAGATGTTCAAATGACATCAGATAATGGTCAGATATTCCATTATATTGTCCACAATTAAAGTGCTGTAAGATATGCACAAACCTGAAGAAGAATACTACAAGATATTATCACCAGTAGGCTGAATGGGTCTGGTTCTTAAAGAGAAGTCATATTACTTCTTTATAGATATTAACTGTACCTCTAGTAATAAGACTTGCATAGTGTGTCAACCGTTACTAAGATGAAGGAATGAATCTAAGTATATATATATATATATATATACAGAGAAAAAATCAAGTCATATATCATGTGACTTAATTTAATAAGCTTTGACAATTTTATATTGCTAAAGCTATTAATATATGGTGTATCTGAACTTTGTTTGATCCCATATGAATATTTAAGTTAAATAGCTGAATTTGAAGACTTACAGATGTCTGAAAATGTCAGATTTCCTACTTAATAGTTAACCATTAGATAAAGTGCTGGGCTAGACCTGATGTTTTAAATCTAATACTTGAATATTATAGCACCTAAATGAGGAAAGTCAAAAATGAAACTGGTCTTGGGATAAAGATATTATGAAAGCTTGTTAAGAGCTATTGGTCACACTCATTATATATATATATATATATATATATATATATATATATATATATATATATATATATATATATATATATATATATATATATATATATTGTTAAAAGGAAGTTGCCTTGACAATAGTTTGATATTGTTGACTGTTATCTATACTGACATTGTCTAAGTGTTGACTGATTTCTAATAGTTATATGTATATGATATTTTGACATTAACTCATAAAAACTTTTAAGTATAATTGAATAGTTTTTAAGTGCCAGAAATAGCAATACATTTTTAAATTTGAAAGGATAACTCTTTATCTTCTTTTTTTTCATGTAGCAGGAAGAATGTATCTTTGCTAGAAGAAATAAATTTATAAACAATGAGTAATTTATTAAATATTTTTAAAACCTGATTGATGTCTATATCTGGCAATATATTTACATTGCTAAATATATATATATGTAATGTTTTGAGATTAACTCATTACAGCCATTTAAATATTAATTAAATAATCCTCTAAAGTCTGCAAATAATAATATATTTTTTAAGTTAAATGAAGTTAACTATGTACAAAATAAAGAACTCTGCTAATTTGCTCTAACAATCTTTATTGATAAATGCCAGCAAATAAAGCATTTAAAAATCTCTATCTTGAAAACCACTACTTAAGCTCAGTTCAATGGTTTCATGCTTTGGCACTCCTCAGTGAAATGCTAGGATAGTTTAAGATAATATATCTAAAAGTATCACACCAAACGTTATCTCAAAGTTAACTATTAAGAAGAAAATCTGAAATTTTTAGACACCTAAATGTCTTCAAACCCAGCCATCTAACTTAAATAGCTATATGGGGTTGAGAGATCTTGCTTTAGCAATATAACATTGCTTAAGCCTTTAAAGCAAAGATTATAAATAATCAACAAAAAATCAAAGTCATATATCATATGACTCAATTTTTAAGCTTGTAAATAACAAATAAAGAGCTCTGCTAATTTGCTGTAACAAACTTTATTGATATATGCCAGATAAACAAAGAATTTTAAAATATCTACTCTGAAAATGATTCCCTAACCTCAGACCAATGGTTTCAAGCATTGGCACTCCTCAGTGAGGCACTAGGATCGTTTCAGACATTAGATCTATGCATATGAATTGTCATTTGCTGACAGTAGAGGGCTATTCAAGTATATTTAGACAATTGAAATAATTCAATCTTAAAACATTACACATCAATATTTAACACTGTAAATTATTGTTTATTAGATAATATTGGAATTTAAATCATCATTGGTAAGAATAAAAATGAAAGGGATTTCATAATTGCCAAATATATATATATATATCAATCAGATTTAAAAGTATTCATAAATATATTTCTGAATGATTAAAATTTTATTTATTTATTTTAGCAAAATCATTGTACACAATCCTTCTGATATGTGAAGAAGGAAGTACTTAAAGGGTATCTTTTTAACTGTAATAATGCATTGTCATTATCTAAAACTAAAGGGATACATAATTATATTTAAACAGTCGCGATGCTTTAATCTCAAAATGTATATAAATATTCATCACTATAGATTATTATTTGTTATGAATTTTATTGAAAATTCATATTTTATTCATAGAGTTTGTGTCATTCTTAGAAAAATAAGGAATGTTATTCATGACCACACTACAGTATAAACACAATGGAATTAGCACACTTGCAATAGAATTATATATTATATAGATCTTTATTATATAGTATAATAAATTATAAATTATATAGATCTTTGTTACTTAATTAAAAAAAAAAAAAGACAAGTAAAAATTGGAGAAAAAAATATATATTTCCATATCAAATGAAAACATTTGAAATTGGTTACCTGGAAGAGTTTGATTCCATCAGTCCTGAAAATTAGTCAATGTATATGTATAAGTTTTTATGGTAAATCAACTGAGAAATCAGAATTAAAATTAGAAACTTTATGGGTTGTTTAAGATATACAATTTTATATTCATAGTTAGTATCTATTCATCTTTTTGAGTGAGATTTTGATAGATCATGATCTCTTCTGAACAGATTACCTTTGTCCAAAATCTATAATATTACAAAGATAGAACTTCAACATGAGTGCTCAGGAGAAGGATAAAAAATTTGCCACAGGACTCAGAAAGTTAGTGCTGAACTGTGACTTTATATTCTGAGAGATCATTTAATTTGTGGAATGAAAGACCACAACCTTAGAATAAAACTGTTAATTAACTGTGATGCAACAGTTGATGATTCTAGCTGAGTCTACAGCAAGTTAGATAGTTTATTAAAGAAAACTGACTCTGGTTTTAAATTTGAGAATCAAAAAAGTGATTCATAAAAATATCTAACAGGTTCATTAGCTAAAAATATTAAAAATTTCTAAAATAATTTGTAAGATTTAATACGCTTGATGTATATAGTGAAATTAAATTCTTAAAAATTGCAATAATATTTCTTAAGGCTAAGCACTTTCAGAGCTTTCACCTCCATATTTATAGCCTTCAAACATGATAATTTATGCAAATTAAAATAATTTGGTAAAAATAATGCAAAAGTTTTCTAACCAAAATATGCACATACCAAATATGTGCATTAGGATACAATGTGCAAATACTATAAACATTTCAGTTACCAAGAAACTGCATGTTTACTAAAAAAAGCAAGACATTTTAAAAGTAATGATAATTCTAAAAAAAAAAACAAAAGATAAAATCAAAACCAATATTTGTCTAAATAATATAAGAAGCATTGATATAGCCATCATAGGCTGAAATATAATTAATGAGAGAACATTGAATTTTAACCAACCAAGAGAACAAGCTGGAATTAAAAGTGGTTTTGTACAGTAGATCATATCCATGTATTGAGAGAAGTTATAGAAAGAAACAAGGAATATGAGCTGGTACTATGCTTTGAATTTATAGATTATGAAAAGGCATTCAATTCTATAAGCATTTCTTCAGTTATTAAAGCATTGGATCATCAAGGTATAGATCCATGATCTTGTCATATTCTGAAGAATATTTATAAAAATGAAACATCAACACTTAGATTGCATAATGATACTATGAAGGTGAACATTGAGAAGAATGTAAGACAGGTTGACTCGATATCTCCAAAACTTTTTACAGCAGTGCAGCAAGATGTTTTGTGGATTAAATGGGATATCCAAAGGAGTAAATGTAAATGGAGAATATTTAAGTCATTTAGATTTTGTAGATAATGTAGTTATTTATACAAATAATGCTTTAGAGCTTCAGGAAATGTTGCAAGAATTATTAGTTGAAAGAAAGTAGGACTAAAAGTAAATGTTAAAAAGCCAAAGTAATGTAGAAATAACTTAATAATAAAAGGAAATACACCTATGTGTTTGAAAAGGAAAGTTTTTAACAAATGTGTTTTACCAGTTCTTACTTATAAACATGAGAATTGGACATTTAATAGAGGAGTCATACAGAGTCTTTAAATGACTCAAAGAAGTATGGAGAGGTGCATGTTAGGAGTAACAAAAAGAGATCAAAAATGCTATATATGGGTAAGAGAACAAATAGGTGATACTGACATTTTTCAAAGAATTAAAAGGCTGAAGTAAAGATAGGCTGGATATATTGATAGAAGAGATGATAACGGATAGACAATTGATATCTTAAATTGGATTCCAAGAATTATAAAAGTCATAGAAAGAGATCACATGTGAGATGGATGGATGAAATAATAATGTAATGTGAAGAAAGGAGTCTAAAGATTGGAAATGGATTGAATATAAAGAGATCTTCATTCTGCATTGATAATGGTTGATAATGATAACGATGATGATGCTAATAACAATGGAATTGAATACCAGATCTGCAGTCTCCATTGTATCAAAACACTGCACTATCACTAATAGAAAATAATCACCAACTGCAACCTAGTAGGAGATTAGTTACAATTTACCAAGGCAACCAAACACTATTTTTGGGTGAAACATAATTTATAGTTACTATTCCAAATGCAACTATTTATTTGACTCTTTTTGTGTTGGCTTGTGAAAACAGCCATCTATTAATCCACCACTTAGTCATTATAGTAATTAAATAAAATTAGCTTACACCAATAACAAATTTTTTTAAAAAGCTATTAAAATGTGTATGATGATAAACTAGAAGTATATTTATAGCAGCCTGATTTAAAAAAGCTATCATTCCAGAGCTTTCCATTTGCCCCCAAGAGCAATGGTTTAATAGGATGCAGAAATAGATGCTAAAATAATGGAAAGTACTTAAAACATCAGAGAAGATGGAATTCCTAGATACATATAACACCTAGCACAGTATAGACAAAACTTTGCCAGCTGGAATTTAATGAAGCATCTAGAATTAATATGTTAATATTGAGGCCTAAACAGTATAATCATAAAACAAAAGTAATGTTAGTATAATGTGTATAGGTAATAAATCTCTCTATCATGTGTTCAATGAGACCACCAAATGGATTCCAACCATACAATTAAACACAAAAGGTTTGCATATGGTGATTATGCAGACCACTAATGGATAACACTATCACAGACATTAAGATCAACTAACACCATATTATGAAATGCTATTCAACAATACAAAATCAGCACCTGAGATGAAGAAACTATAGATCTGATGATGAAACTAGATCAAAATGATGAAACCTGTCCAAGAAAAGGAAATAAAAAAACAATCTTTATATTCACTTTGCTATCCTAAATCTACATACTTTAATCATAACCTTTTCCAGTAGTAGATAACATTGTAAGCTCGTCCTAATTCAGCAGGAACTTACCATTAAGTAATAAACTTGTCTTCACTAGAGTATTATTAAGGCCAATCTAAATTTACAATAAAAGAGAAATAACTAACCAGTGGGATATCATACCAATTGGAAAGTGATATCAATGACTGATATTGTTTCTTGTAAGAACAATGATTCTATTGTATATTGAGGTCTATTTGAGAGCAAAATTAGATAATTTAGAAAATTTTCAGATTTTTAGATGACATCAGACAAAGAATTGCAGTATGTTTCTTTTTCTACAAAATTGCAAAGAATAATATGACAAGTTCGGATCTTTAATAAGATGCTTCTAGATACAATCATCACAACATCTGCATATGAGGCAAGTCACCAGTAGGCTGGAAATGTCAGGATCTTAAAAAAAAATCACAACATATCTTTCCAAGCACAGGCTGTACTGCTAACAACTAGATATGCATAGTTTACCAACCATAACTGAGATCAATCATTGTATTTAAACATATGTTTATATTCTTTGCACATGAAATACTGCTATATGTCAAATCTCCTCAAACATTAATACATTTTCAGTTACATCTTTTGTATAATAAAATCCATGTTTTAAAACAGATACTTCAAAAAAGAATTGTAATTATGCATAATAAGTTTCTTTATATTGATTTACAGATATGAGAATGAATATTACCCAGCCCATCATCCATCCACCTTTATATATAGTATAAGATATTAATATAGCCACATAAATCTCATTAAACAGGCAAATGCAAACTGTTTGAATGTAATCTAATAAACAGGCATTTCTAACTTTCAAACTCTGTTGCTATTACTTATTATTAAGATAAAAAAACTGAATTTTTTTCAATGATAGTTATAAATGTAAACCATATGAAAGCAGCCCACACTTATTCAACACTTAAAATATTCAATCTGCTTATAGAATAGTGCCTTGTATATCAGAAAAAAAGTGGATATCCACCTTTCTTTATGGTTTAATTTATTAATGCAAATGATAAAGAATGACATGAAGTAATTTTCTCAAACAATGAGCCATGTAGAATACCTCATTCACAAATAAACCGTATGCTGTAATTCTAAATCAAAGTACTACATCCACTTTTTTTTATATTTTTTTAATCTTTAATTAATTGGTTTAAAAATAGTATTTTGTAGATTCATATTACTTATATATAAATATAAAATTGCGTATTTTTTATAATAATTTTTTTTTCATTCATATTGAAATATTATTCCCTTTATTTCTGCTTTGAGGATTAATTCTATTTATTAATTGAAGTGTTAAATACTTTTCATATTTTTACATTTTTCTTCTTTTTTTTTTTTAAAATAATCTTTTACACGCTAAACGATATATTTTTTATTTGCTCAAGGATTTTTTTAAAAAAAGTATAAGTCATGTGATCAACATTCTTTCATGGTGAATGACGATGATACATTACAGTTAGAAGGCCTCCCAGCAAACTATTTCGATAAATGACATATATACACATTTCATTTCACAATTTCATGAGTCTATATGTATCATTAATAAATTCTTATGTGAGCATATAATGCTTTCCTTTCACTTTTTATAAAATACTATTTCTGTTTTTTTTTTTTCTTCATGTATATAGAAAATAAGAAGCGTGGACTTTTAATTGATTTTTTCATTCGCTGCGGGTGTGTTAGTTTTAGGTCAATAGTTCTAAACTAGCGTTAAAAATGCTTTAATCCAAGAGTTTTACCTTTAGAATCAATGAAAAAACACTAATATAAGACTTTTGATTCAGACAAATATTTTATGTGAAAAAAAAAAAAAAAAATGTATATAAGTTTTTAAAAAGTTGCATGTATGAGGAAGATTTTGTATTAACGTTTAACCTTGCTACATAAACTGTGTTTATGTGTTTACTATTCTATTTGAATAGTCATATAAATAATTCACTCATGGTTTTAAAAAAATATATATATGCTATTTATAATAATTACCCCAAAACATAAAAAAGTGGCGTGTGCAAAAAATTGAATAATACATTTTTTACATATACAATTAATTAAAGAATACAAAGCAGGAGGGTATGTTTTATAAAAAAGATTTCCAAAAAATGGACGCTATAGTCAATTTGCATAAATTTACATAAGACTTTTTTATTACAAGCATTTCTCAATTGGTAAGGAGCTATGATTGTGGGAACTTAGACTTCCCGAAAGCGCTCAGATGAGTAATTAAGATTATTAACTACTACACTATATAGCTTCATTACACGTGCATAAAGCCAATTATAAAGTTATAATGACTTATATGAAACATATATGAACATATGAATATTTTACTAATATGTAATTATTGATTCATATACATTAACTTTATATGAATATAAATACATTAATGCAGTCAACACTTAAACAATCAACAATGTCATCTGTTTCCAAAGCAATCTTCTTTTTACAATAAAAGTAGGTATGCACCTTTACCTATGCTCCTATGTACACCAAATATTGTAACTTGACTAAAAAGATGGTTTTTGTATGTCCACCTTTTTGTATCTGCTATTATTATTATTGTTTTGATGAATTGTCTCAATTTGGCATTCTTAATATATAGATCATTTTTAGAGCATAACTTACATGTATATTAAATATATACATTGTTTTAACTGCCCCCCCCCAAAAAAAAAAAAACATGGAGATGGCCTATATATAAAGAGATGAAAATATGGGTATAAATTTAAAAACTCAATAAATTTCAGTAACAACTCAAGCAAAAGAAAAAAAAATAGCATAGAAAATCAATACAAATGAGCACACTGTAAATTTATCATGTAGAAGATTAAGTTTTTGTTGTATATTTTATTTGATAAAAGAAAAAAATATGTACTATTAAATTTGTTTTATATTGTTGCCTGATTTATGAATATACTTATGATCTGATTCAAAGACTACAAAAACAATTTGAAATTAGATACAAACCTTTATTTTTAACATTGGTAAAAAATAATATTTCTTCATCACTATGATGGTCAAATATCCAATATAATTTATTTGTCCATAATGTTGTCACAAACACATAAATAAATAATCAATCAAACAAGATTGAAATAAACAACTATTAATAAGTATATTTAAATATTTATCAAACCGGCTTTCATCTCCATTGAGATCTTCTCAATATCTTGAGAAGGTCTCAATGGAGATGAAAGCTGATTTGATAAATATTTAAATATACTTATTAATAGTTGTTTATTTCAATCTTGTCTGGTTGATTATTTGTTTATAATATTTCTTATACAACCAAGAAAAAACTATATAATATGAATGAACTTCTGTGATAATCATTTATTTTTAGACATTGGTATAGTCTTTTATGGGTAATTGAGTAAATTATTTGGCAAAGTCTTATTTATATAAATTATACCATTACATGGACATGTTTTTAAAATTTACCTAATAACCTAAACCATATTTATAATTCTCTTTATTTTCTAAAATCATACTGAGTCTATAATAATCTTTCATTTATTAAACAAAATGAGTTAAAATATTTATGATATAGTGGATAATAATCATATTCTATAATAAATATTTTACTATCTATCTTTAATATAATGAATTACAGCAATCCAATTATTTTCAGATCACAATTCAATGAATATATGTATAATAAGATGCAATATGCAACTTTTCTTTTTTAGAATTTATAAAACAATTTTATATAACTGTTTCAACTGAATATGCAGTTTTCATCAAAGATCTGTAAATATTTTATATTTTATCTTATTACATTTCATAATATGTCAACAATCAACTAAAAGTACATTTTAATTTTTGGGTTTAAAATTACTATTATTGTAGTCAGCACATATTTTACACCAAATAAATTTTAAAAAATACTTAAATCTTATATAGACATATACAAATAATAATTATCTCCACATTTCAATTTTATATAGCTGTTTTCAATTATATTATGGAGTTATATTGGGTGTATTTGGCCTTACATTGTTATAGTTCTTTAGATATCTCAGCCAAAGACATTATATTTCTATCAAATTAGGCCTCTGACCAAATTGAAATGAGTTTTTACAATGAATAGATTATCATATGTAAATTCTTTCATCACTATCTAAAGTATAAAAAAATATTTTCTCTTGAAACTGTTACCATTATCATTTTATAAGGTTATAAATATCATTACAAGTGTCAAAAATACTTTACTCACAACTATTATAATTTAATTTACAAGTATCAACATTTTTCTACTCACAACATTGATCCCCTCCACTCCAGATAAATACATTAATGATTAATATCTTGGCTTGAATACATATTTTAAATCTCATTTAAAAATTAATATAACTGTTTTTTAGTACAACAAGTTATATTTATATAATTTACTTAAACTGAATATTTTATATATATATGTAACTAAAGGAATTTGAACTCAGGATGATTTAAACTATTCATCTTCCACTCCATGCCAAGCAACTGATACATATGACCACATAATATAAAAAAGTTACACGATCTCCAATATATGTATTTTATGCCTTATCAGTTAGGCCAGCACTGATTGCGTATAAGTGTGGGAGATTATGGTCTGGTCCAAATGATGAGTGGTGGTTCTTATGTGAGCATGTGTATTGGTTGCTTGAGATGAGATGAAAGATGAATAGACTAAAAATACTAAGTTCAAATTCTTATAATTATATATATATATATATATATATATATATATATATATATATATATATGTTCTAATGGTTATATATATTTCAACTTTATTATCAGACTTGAACTTAAGTCCTGTTTTAACAATGAAGGAATTAAAGTTTTAAATTTCATCAAACTGTAATATTAATTGTTAAAATCAGTTGTTTGAATTAGTATTGTGTTCTGATGTTTATTATTTTTTGTTGGATGAGAATAGGGAAACTTTATTAATTTATCTAAGTCAAATAAATATTCAGATTGTTTAATTAATATTTTATTTCTCTGGCAAGATGTGTGTGGGGCATTCTTATTACAACTTGACAGATTAAACAGTTTAATATTTACATTTAAGATCTTAATATAGTGTATATTGTCTTAAATAAAACTTAATTACTTTAATATTTTACTTTTAAGCATGAATTAAAAACAAACTTAAAACTAGAATTATTTTAAGATAAATAATATCATTACTAATTAAATACTTTTTACTTCATTCTGATTTATTAATAAAGATTTCAATTAATTATGGTCAAGGTCAAAAAGTGAAGATTTGCTATTTTTAGTAAATATTCTCAATGTTGATTAAAGAATCTGATTGGCTTATTAATTTGCAATCATCCCTTATTTAAAAAGTTCTATAAATTAGTCTGCAAAAAGTCAGAGGGGAAAATTAATTCAAGTTAACAAGAGAAATTAATTCAAGTCAACAAGGAGGATTAACTCAAGTTAATAGAGAGATCATTTTTTACTGTTAAGAGAACTTATCCATCATTTAAAAGTGTATAAATTAATTTAAAGCTTATTATTTTCTATACAAAATGTATAAAGTATTTATTGCAATTACTTCATAAAACATGTAATGAGAACCTAACTACCTTCATCTAAAAAAAACCTTAAGATCACAAACTGTTATTTAAAAGCTTAAATTCACTAATAAGATGAAGGTTGCAACAAGGAAAAATGATTACCAAGATTAAGTATCACCAGAAGCAGTTCAAGAAATTTGTAAGTATTAAAAACCACAAAATAAATACTAAATGTTGGTATTGTAATTTTGAATTTAACATAGAAATAAATTTTGGAATTTTTATACTAGGAGAAAATTATTTGCAGATTATATTAAAATTTATATAATTTTAATTGCTAAAATAATTCTTGTAAAATTATAAGAACACCTTTATTAAAACAGAATCTATTTTAAATTGAGTATATCTGCTATTGACTTCTATTTAATGTGTTGAATGCAAAGGAAATTATTAAAAATGTTAATTATGTTTAAAGTAGTAATACCGACTCATGTAAATCTAAGTTCAATTAATAATGAATGAATAGACTATTAATTATTGGAAATTACTTTTACCTAAATTATTAATAAGACAAGTTATAAATTACCTGAAAACTGGATATGACTTTAATTTAATTATTGTGTAATTGTCACAGTTCCTAAATAAAAATAATATTATCTGCCAATATTATCTTTAAGTTCACTTTAATTCATTATAGTACTAGTGTTATAAAAGTAAAAATACAAAGTATTATTTATAGGATAGTTAAATTTCAATCTGGTATTATATAAATGTATACAACAATAGTACTGTAAAACCATTGTAAATCTTTAATGTTTGTATTTTCTTTTAATTTTTTAAAAAAATCATAATTAGTTTAAACAGATGCCTAATATTTTCCATGCCTTCCATGCACAACTTGCAGACAAAATCTCTCACATTTCTCCATTTATGTATATATTCCCTTGTTGCCAACAATCCTGTTTATGTCTTAAATAGTAAACTACTTTCCTTATTATTATCATAAATTAACTCACATCAAATATTCTGTTCATTTCCATATATATTTAAACTCTTTTTATTCTCCATACTGATTCTACACCTCTCACTCCCTTTTTTATTAATGCATCTGTTTTTCTATACCATTGTTTGCCATTATGAAACTCAACAATCCTCCTAACACAATTATCCCACCTCTTGTACAAGTATATTAATATAAAGTCTTTATGCAAATCTTTTACACACTATTCTACCTTTCTCATCTATCTAGTTGTTTGTCCTTTACTCCTAAACAATTTAATATTATTTTGGCTATTTCCTTACTATCCACTGATTTCAGTGATTTTTGCGTTTTTATTTTCCATTGATTTCAGCAGTTTTTGGATAAAAATTTATCACTTGCAGGTTTCTTGGTGGTTCTTGATGGTACTACAACATCACCTAGTGGCCACAGTATGCATAACCAACAACTACTGTTTTAACAGTATTATTTGGTTATCAGGGTACAATCTAATTATTCTAGTGATTGTGACTTATCATGATTTTAACCAATTAATTATAGTGCATTATTGGGAATTTAACAGCAAAATAGTCATGTTTATAATCATGTCAGCTAAATTTATAGCATATTTTGTTAAAATGCTTACAGTGTTTATAATAGTACCTGTTGTGTTAGTTACAATAATGTAATATGGTTGAGGTTGCTTTATCATCATTATAGACATAATTTATGACATATTTTATTATCAATTACTAAAATTTTTTTAATATTTTCATTATATAATAGATTGTCAATATATTCTGGATTTTCCTGATTTGCCTAGTTTTGTCTATCTTTTCTCAGTGTCCTGATGTATTCTTTAAGAACAGTTAATTGCTCTGATATTTTTAACCATTCATTTTTATTTCTACTTTTATTTTTTAATTTTAACTTTATATTTATTTTAAATTAATATTCATTCATTTAATATTTTGTAATTAATTTTTTGATTAGTTAATCAGTAAGTTTTCCAAAATAGTTGTAGCTTTCCATTATTTGTGAACATTAGTAATAAATGATTTCAATTTGTGATTTTGTTTTCATAAATAATGTATTGCAATAGTCAGGTTCAATTCCTTCTTGTTGCACCTTTTAGTTTAACAACCAAACCCATCTGTGCTGGATTCAAACCCTACTACCATCATTTAAATAAATAAATAAATGTATAAACCTAATGCCTGGTTATGCAGCATTATATATGCACATACAAATAAACATTGTACATACATAGGCTAGTAAGTGTTACAGAGAGTATGATTTAAATTTTACATTTCATAAAAATGATTTATGCTGTAATTTTAAATAGAAACATCAAATATAAATTGATATGAGGATATATGATTAACCTTATATGATATATAGTGGCATGATTTAGTTTTGTATAAAAAAAAAGCAAAAAGCTTTTATTTATAGTAATTAAAAATAAAAATAATAAATTGAAATAAATTATATTTTATAAATTTTATCTTGTAATCAGGTCAATCCTAAACTAAACATAGCCTACAAGTGGAAACTGAACAAAAGATAAATATGAGTGTTCACATTTAATTAAATTTTAAACAATTTCTTGTACTAATGAATTAAATCACCTAAGGGCATGGCTAAGAATAGATAATAGATAAAAATTGTATTTCCCACTCTGTAAAAGATTGATCAAGCCAGGCATGGACTAGAATGTAAAACCTCAGGACTCCTATGTCATGTGCAATCGATCCAAAAATGAGAGATAAAAAAGTATAGCCAGTATTAAAAGGACAATTTTGCATTTTGAAAGGCTTGCTCTTCTTCTTTATTCTTTTTTGTGCTTTTTAGATCTTGCTCTTTATTATTAAACTTGGTGATGTAGTCAATGATTTTGAAGAGTGTCACTAGACGATCGGGTGACCAATCCACAGAAGAACGGTATACAGATTGCTAAAAGTTGCCCCCAACAACCAAAGCTAGCAATGTAAACTATCTAGCATTCCTGACCCAAGAATGAACCACCTAAGGCCTGAACATCCAGCACCTATCTGTCCAGCAAATAAACTGGTAATATAAAACCTAAACAACCGTAGTTTCTGTTTTAATTCTGTATAATTGTTATTTAGTCTTTAAAAAAAACAAGTTAGCTAACTAAATGTAAATATTTTCTAATGTTAAAAGAATTTCTCAAACTCTATTTAAATTAATACTGTTTAAATTTGTAAATGATTTGCCTGCTTTATAATTTTTTTTCATTAAGAAATAAATGTAATATCTTACTAATTTAAATTATATCACTGCAGTTGTGTCTATAATATTTCTTTATTATTTATCTTTATTCTTATTTATTTCATAAGCCAATACTTTGAAACAGTGAGCATTTTACTTTCAAAAAGTTTTAAAGAAGATACATGTCATTAATCAAGCAAACTGTTTCGAAAACCCTATATTTGCAATAATAATGAATCGTTCTGCATTCATTATTATTAGTTACTATTTAAAATAAATATACATGGTGGATACATGGTGGCTTGCTTTTAAAACTCATTTATAATTTTATATGCACTGGTCTTTGGGATTAGGGAGTTATATTAGTTTATTTTTAACATCCCATCAAATATACTTTTAACCCCACCCCCCTTTTGTCTATAATATTCATAAGTATAGATTGAAACAAGCGAACAAGATTTGTTATATAATTATTTTCCCTTTTAGACACTTAATTAGTGAGCATCAATTAGAATTGATTTCTAGTAGGGAGACTAACAAGCTATTGTACTGGCACATATATAATATTAAATCTGTTCCACTTTTCTTTCACATGGTGGATCAGATATGTTCTTCAAAGTTTTAACATTTTGCTGCATCTTCTCCTTAAGATGAGACCTCAGGTAAGGACATCCCATTTTACCTTCTTTCAGGGCACACACTAATAAGACCTGACATCAAATTCCAGGCAATTGGGTTAGCAAGTCTGACATTTTTTACAGCAGGATGCTCAGTCCCAGGATACCGGTGTTTGTCATGAAAACCATTCATTTTAATCTATCCATGGGGTCACTTCAGTATTGTTATTTTCCAGTGCTATAGCCAATGATAAACAAATGCAATTAATTCTATTCCCTTCATTGCATTATTCTGTATTATTAACTTGAAATATATCTTGTTCTGAGGTTTAATCTATATAACAGACCAAGTTTTTACACTCACAAATCTTTTTTAAAAATGTGTATGTAATTTGAATGTAATAATGAATAATGTTCTAAAGACTAGAACAACATTTTGTAATTATAGCCACCATTTTGGTAGGACTTGGCACATCTGATTTAGGCAGTTTAGTTATTATATATATATATCTATATTATAACAGACGTGCATATAATTTTAACCGGATTCCCTTCGGGCTAAAAAATAGTGGGGCAGGGCTTATACAATGTCTGGATCAAGTATTGTCAGATGATATTAAGAATTTAGTTATAATGTATGTAGACGACATTGTGGTGGCGTCAGAAAGTATAGATGAGCACTTTGCGCATTTAGAAATGTTGCTGGGGGAGTGTGAGAGAAAGGGAATTTGAATTAATTTAAATAAGAGTAAGATAATGACTGACGAGGTCAAGTTTTTAGGTCATATAATTATAGAAAGAGGGATATTACCTAATCCTGAAAAAATCCGAGCAATACAGGAATTCCCCACACCCCGGAATAAAAAACATATTAAATCTTTTCTCAGACTCTGTAATTTCTATAATCGATTTTATAGAAATTTTTCACTTGACATGGAGCCGTTATTGCAGTTATTAAGAAAAGGGAAATTGTGGGTGTGGAATGAGCAGCATGAGCACAGTTTTCAGAGCATGAAGGCAGGATTTTTAAAGTTATGCTGTCATATCCTGATTTCGACAAACCATTCTTTGTACAAACGGACAGCAGCAGGTTTGGATTGGGGGTTGTGCTATTTCAGATACAGGACAAGGGACAGCACAGAGTTCTTTGTTTCATTAGCCGTTTACTAAGGGGACCGGAAGTGAACTGCACTGTAAACGAGAAGGAAGCCTTGGCTATTGTGTGGGCGTTCAAGAAATTCAGGCAGTATTTAGTAGGCTCTGAAGTGGTAGTAGTCACTGACCATAAGAGCCTTGAATTTATTAATCACAGCTTCTTGAATAATAGCAGGCTAATAAGGTGGAGCTTATTCCTGCAAGAATTTAATTACAAAGTGACTTCCTGTCGTGGCAAAGAGAATATTGTGGCAGACACCTTAAGCCGATATCCGGTATCTCAAGAACAACACTTGAGTTGCGACAGAGCGTATATAGCTGCCGCCAAAATATATAAAAGAAATGGGATAGAAGACGAGTTACACAGATTAAAGGAGCAGCAAGAGGACGATAATGATTGCAAACAAATAATAGAGTATTTACGCAATCAGCCTGTAATGAAAACAGCCAATAATCCGCTGTGGAGGGACCGAAATCACTGTTGTTTAAAGAGAGGACTCTTACAGTGTGTGTTACGAAAAAACAAACACGCATTATTCTTCCGGTCGCCATGAAAGAGCAAATGATTAAATATGCACATAACACTTTCGGACATTATGGGGCAAATAAAGTGGAAGGATGGCTGAGTCATTGGTTTTACTGGCCAGGAATGAATGCCAATATTACAGACGTGATTGGTAGATGCACCATATGTTCAGCAACCAAGCCTGCTAAAACTCAGAAGTCAGGCCGCTGCAACCTATATATGCCTAACGCCTGAACAGCTTACTAGCGATAGATCTCTACGGACCTCTGCCTCCATTCAATAAAATGAAGTATCTCATGGTAACATATGACATGTTTTCGAAGCTGGTAGTGGCATATCCAGTAGCTCAAGGGAACGCAAGACAAACTATTTGAGTTTTGGAGCAACTATACTTTAAAACTGTAGGAATTCCAGACAGAATTCTGTCGGATCATGGAACGCCCTTTATATCTAGCGAATGGAAGAAATGGACGGACAGACATGGGATAAGACATATACTTATGTCGATTCGTAACCCTCAGTCTAATCCATGTGAACGGGTTATGAGGGAGTTGGGGCGTCTATTTCGGGTTTATATACAGGATGATCATCGCAAATGGGTGAAAAAAACATCACGAATAATCAACATGATAAACTGGTCAAGAAATGAGTCTACAGGATTCGAACCTATTCCGCTACATTTTGGAAGAAATATTCTGTATCCGTTTGAGACTAAATTGCCAGTGGGGATAAATCCAATCAACCAGAGAAGAGATGCTAAGCAAGCGCTCAACCGGTTAAGAAAAATGGGCAGGCTATGGCAGCAGAGGCAGGGAAGACCTAAGGCTATATTCAGGAGGGGAGATGAGGTCATGGTGAGAGTTCATCTGGTGAGTCATCCTGAAAAACATATATACAAGAAATTCCAGCCAATATACGACGGCCTTTATATCATCAAATGGCAATACGGTAATAACGCGTTTGTGATAGCACAGGGAATAGAGGAAAAAGGAACATATAATGCCCGGTCATTGAGGTTAGTGAAAAGAGAAAAACAACCACCAGACAGGCAGTAATAATACTAAATGAAATTTAGAAATAATAATAGTAACAAGGAGGCATTATTGAATAAAAGATTTTTTCCCCACGCACATATTACGTAAGAAGAAATGCTTGTAAATAAACAGTTAAAAATCAATAAAAACAAGTTAAATAAGTAGGTCAAATGAATGATTTAAGAGTAACAATTATAGGATTAAATAAATGAATAAAATAAAGGGTTTGATTAAAGTGATCGAATTAAACAAATAAATAACATGTCAATAAAATAAAAAATTAAATTAATTAAGATTTAATGTTGTCAGAGATAAAATAGTCAAAAATGACACATTTTACTCTCAAAAGGAAGGGCGGTGTAATGTACCTATATTGATATAGGCACATATAATTTTATCTAAAATTATTATTAAAGTAATCGTTCATAAAAGAAAAACATAAAATTGGGCGTTGAAGAGTTTATTGCAGTTTGTTTTAGAAAAAAGATAAGAATTAAATAGTTTTCTAGCGTTAGTTTTTGAAATAAAAAAAGCTACAATTAATTAATCCTAAGGGGGGAGGGGGAGTCTTGGTTTGAGACATGAAACTAAAGGTTTACAAAAGGAAATAGATGGTTTTTGTTAGTATTCGTAGAGGTATAGTTTGGGGGGTTAAAGCATGCAAATCTCTTTTCATTCAAGTTTAATTAAAGAAAAATAATGTTAAAACTAATATATGACCGTATATATGTGTGATTGTCAACAATAGAATAAATGTTATTATAAATAAATGAAAGTTAAAAAAGATTATTATTAAAAAACACGGCAATGGTTATTAATTAAAATATAAAACAACATCTCTGCATGGCTATTACTAATTAAGCAATCTTCCAAAACACGTTTATCAAAGGATTAATTGATAAGGAATTTGACAACAGATGTTTGCCGGAGATATCAGAAAGACAACAAGGCGCAGGTATAAATAGACCTTTTTAATCGGACAGTAAAGCATTCCACAAATTAATTGAGTTGAGACAATCAGTTCACAAAGTTATTGAGAGAGTGCAGTTCGGAAATTAATTGAGTCAGTTAAGAAACAAAATGCAGTGCTGAGAATATTTTGGAACGCACGTTCACCTCCAGCCCAGATGTCCGAGAAAACAGCAGATCTACCCATGAAATAATGTCAGCTTAACATCATTGAAAATCTCTGTCCGTATCTAATTGTCTTCAATAGTAATAATCGTGAAAATCAGGAAACTCAGCAAGGAAACGTCCCAGCCGGCTGGAAGCATTCATACTGGAAGAAACAACAAACAAGAAGAAAACAAAGTGTTAAATCTACGTTCAAAATCCTAGGTAAAACATTTGCTTATTTTCATTTATATTGTAATAGCCATTGCATTTCATTAATTCGTGCGAATCCTCCAAGAGTCTAATTATATGAACTCGATATCATACATAAATGAACTATTGATGTGTGTGATTAAATTTCAAATGCCCAAACGATAGCTATAAAGTATATAACTAACGTTACATTTCCAGGACATAACTTCTTCTCGACTGTTGAGTTCAACACCAAGTTCAAAGCACTTTTTTTTGTTTGTGTATAAACATGGGCACCAGATATCTATTCAAGGATGAATAAATAACGCACTTTAAGCAATGGCCACTAACCCAATGCCTAAATCCACGACTAGTTTAGCTGTTTGTAATCACTAATAGATTATACTTAATTAGTGGTTAAAAGACTTGATAAAGAATTTGTTAAAAAGAATTGACCGACAAATAATGTTTAATTTTAAAGATAATTGATTAACTAACATTTATTTTCTAAATTTAAACATTTTATAATTCTAATAAAACACACGCATATTTTAAATTGATATTTGTAAACTAGTTTAAATATTCTTGTTTACTTTCATAAAAAAACACTGGTATTTATCTAATTTAACTAATAATATTGATATAAGGATCACGCACATATTAACTCATGCACACACATAATAATATTAAAGTATTACATAGCATTTGAAATTTAATCACACACATCAATAGTTCATTTATGTATGATATCGAGTTCATATAATTAGACTCTTGGAGGATTCACACAAATTAATGAAATGCAACGGCTATTACAGTATAAACGAAAATAAGCAAATGTTTTACCTAGGATTTTGAACGTAGATTTAACACTTTGTTTTCTTCTTGTTTGTTGTTTCTTCCAGTATGAATGGTTCCAGTATGAATGCTTCCAGCCGGCTGGGACGTTTCCTTGCTGAGTTTCCTGATTTTCACGATTATTACTATCAAAGACAATTAGATACGGACGGAGATTTTCTACAATGTTAAGCTGACATTATTTCACGGGCAGATCTGCTGTTTTCTCAGACATCTGGGCTGGAGGTGAACGTGCATTCCAAAATATTCTTAGCACTGCATTTTGTTTCTTAACTGACTCAATTAGTTTCCGAACTGCACTCTCTCAATAACTTTGTGAACTGATTGTCTCAACTCAATTAATTTGGGGAATGCTTTACTGTCCGATAAAAAAGGTCTATTTATACCTGCGCCTTGTTGTCTTTCTGCTATCTCCGGCAAAGATCTGTTGTCAAATTTCTTATCAATTAATCCTTTGATAAACATGTTTTGGAAGATTGCTTAATTAGTAATAGCCATGCAGAGATGTTGTTTTATATTTTAATTAATAACCATTGCCCTGTTTTTTAATAATAATCTTTTTTAACTTTCATTTATTTATAATAACATTTATTCTATTGTTGACAATCACACATATATACGGTCATATATTAGTTTTAACATTATTTTTCTTTAATTAAACTTGAATGAAAAGAGATTTGCATGCTTTAACCCCCCAAACTATACCTCTACAAATACTAACAAAACCATCTATTTCCTTTTGTAAACCTTTAGTTTCATGTCTCAAACCAAGACTCCCCCTCCCCCCTTAGGATTAATTAATTGTAGCTTTTTTTATTTCAAAAACTAATGCTAGAAAAGTATTTAATTCTTATCTTTTTTCTAAAACAAACTGCAATAAACTCTTCAACGCCCAATTTTATGTTTTTCTTTTATGAACGATTACTTTAATAATAATTTTAGATAAAATTATATGTGCCTATATCAATATAGGTACAATATATATATTGTGACATTTGATTTATTTCATCTATAAACCAATTGTAAGAAATGAAACTAATTATAAGCAAAAAATATTTTTTTTAAATGTAAAAAAAGTTAAAAAGTTTTATTTGTTTTACAAAATTAACAAAGCGTATAAAGGCCTCGAAAGCACTTAGTGTGTAATAATTTCTGTGTATCTTGATAGCTTCACATTCAAGTGTGTCATATGCTTTGTTAATTTTGTATATTAAATTATTGAATGTGAAGTTTTAAAATCTTTAATATTTTACAAAGTTTTATTTGATAAATCAACAGCTCAAAAGTAACATCTATAAAGATACAGTTTGTGTTTGTATAAAATATAGCTAGCATTGTTTAATGCAGGGGGATGATTGATTTTTTTTTATACGCTGATATAATAATTTACCAATATAATAATTGAGAAATAAATATTTATTTGGCTAAGATAAAGTCTTATGAATTTTGATATCTATTACTAAAAAGTTGGTGAGAATTAAAATTGAATTGATTTTATCAGTAGCTTTTGTTTAACAGTCTTGTTGGGAGAATAGGCCTAAAGTTCTAGGAAATTATAATGGATATTTATGTTTATGATTATCAGAAATTATAATTTATTTCATGTTTATAATTATAAGAAATTATGATGGACATTGTATGTTCATGTGGTCTGAATAAGCAGTTTTCTATTGAAGGTCTGCATAGGTATGTGTGTGTAATACGTATATATGGGTTTGATTTTTTTCTTTTTTTTATAGAAATTGATATAAATTTTCTATATTATTTCACAATAAGTGTGAAAAAGGGAAAAATAAATGAATCTGTTCTGATTTATTATTTCTAACTCTAAAATGTAAATCTAGATAAGAAATTATTAAAAAAAAAGAATGTAACATTTGTTTTACTAAAAAGTGTCAGTAAGCTTATCTTTTGATTGCTTTTCCATAAATTACCTGATAATATCTTAACCAAAAGATATGGTGTAAGATAAGAAAAGTTGTCAAAATTAACAAGTAAGAAATAGTTCAATTGTTCATTCTGAGATGGAATCTTGATTAAGAATTGAGAGGAACCACCTGGAGAGGGAAGGGTTAACATATGTTTTTTTCTTCCCCCTCCTTGTGAATATAAAAAGAGGGGAGAGAGTGAATCAGGGGAACTTTTGCTAATTCAGAATGAGAAAACAGAACTTTTGCTAATTCAGAATGAAGGGGCTAACTAAAATAATTTATCTCAGAAGATTTCTCTGAGATTTTTTTTAAATTTTCTTTCTCAGAGTTTAATAATGTGTTTTAGTTTACAGTATAACCAAAATATGAATTTCTAATTCATATATGTGGTGCACATTTTTTCTTCCTCAAGTCAATTATGAAGAAATCAACATTTAATAAGATATTCTATGCTGAATGTCACAACCCATCTATTTGGCTTATTAAAAATTCATGTAAGGAGAGAACTATCAAACTATTGTATAACATTAAAAGACCGATTCATATTGCAATAATTATTTGGACTGTTAAAATTCATTTGAAGAAACTGCAGCAAACTTCTGTATAATGTTTAAAAAGTTAATTCATGTTTAGTAATCAGAAACTGCTTGTTATCTATAATTTGAGCCTTAAAAATGGAAAAGAAGAAGAAAAAAACAAATGAATTCAAACTCAGGAAGAAACTCATCAAAATGGAAGGTAATCAACAGAACTCTTTTAAAATTTATTAATTATCCTGTAGCTACATTTGATTTAAAATAACTGCCTCTGTTTTTATATATTTTGATTCAAATAACTGCTGATGCATTTTTTATATACATTTGAGTAAAAATAACTATCTGTACTGTGTGCGTCTATATAGCTATCTCCATATAAAATGAACTGAGTACAGTAATTAATTGATGGACAATCAAAGGAAAAAACATTGGAAAGAGACTAATGTAATGTTTGATATTTATTTTTAATTTCATTTCGTTTATATAATATGTCATTTGTTTTTTATATTTCATTTTGTTTGTATAATATGTCACATGTCTAGCCACTAGATTATCTTAATTTAATAATTTTGCTTTATTTATGTTTTAAAATGTTTAAAGGAAAGAAGGGGAAATGATTTTGATCCCATTGAAGTATAAATGCTTACGTAAATTTAAATTTAAAAAAGAAAAGAGAGAAATGATATAAAATATTTTTTATTCTTAACAAAATTTGAAATTTGTGCTTAATATTAGATATGAAGAGTGATATGGATGGTCATATGAAAAACTATAGTTATGCTATAAGTGTTGATCTGTTATTAATAGAAATATTGGGTGTATGTTGTTGGCTTGACTGTTTAAAATTGAAACAATTCATATATGTTTTGATTTGGGATCTGGTTAGTCTTTGTCATTTATCTAGACTGTAGTCGATGTTTGTGTGGGCATATATAAAGCAATAAATGCTTTTCATTACTGAGGTAAAGTATCCTACCACCCCATAGAAGGGAATTGGCTGTCTCATGATTTATTTACCATGACAGTAGATGACTAATTTTCACTCCATTTATTTTTGTTAAGATAGGGAATTACTGATAAAGTTACTGTTCAAATTGTAGAAAATGTTTTGCATGCCAATATAGAGAATAAGTGTATAGGCAAGAGCTCTTCACATGATTCTAGATCTTAAGAAAAGATCTCTCTCTGGCTCAAGCAAACAGTTGAGGTTGGGAGTTTTTTTTTTTTTTTAATTTCCCTTACTAAGATGCTGCTGGGTGTGTGTTATAGAATACTGCATGGTAGTGGAATATAAAGAGTTGTTTTTCTTATGTAGGACAGAATAAAAGCTGCCCTGATGGGATGAGAATTCAATCAGATGAATATGTGTTGATGGGGCATGACAAAGATTTTAATTTAGAAGCTAACTGATCTGTGGTCAATTTTTGTGAATGATGATAAATTGAGGGTCGTCAAGCTGGATCGACATACTTACCTATCAAGATATATACAGTCAAAAATGTAAAGATCTGACAGGCATAAAATAAAAGTGTAGGTTTTTGAATTTAAATCCATCTGCAAGATCAGTAAAAGATTTTTTTCATGGCATATCATCCTTCTTCATAAGAAATGTAAAAGTTATTGCTTGATGAAATGATTTAGAAATTGATAATTATTTAACATTGCTAGTTAGAATAATTGAAATGATTATATTATTTGGAATAGTCCAATGGACAATATTTACAATAAAAAGGGGGGAAGTAGAAATTTATAAGTTTTCTTCTCTTTCAAGATATAGGTTTTCTTAAAGTTAAAAAAATACGGAATTCTGATTTTGTGCGTTAAGCATTTGTTTTTTGTTTTTATTTGATAAAGAAATGGGTCAAAACAGTGAATAGGTTATTCAGAAAATTAGTTAATTTAACCATGTATTCAAACCATAGTCTTTATTAGATCTGAATCATATATTTGAGTGTCACAATAATATATTTAAATGTGTTTTTATTTTTATTTTCAACATTATTGATAATGTAATAAAAATTTATTATTGTTATAAAATTACATTGTTTTGTGTTTTGATGTTTCAAATATCTCCAGAATCCACATCCAGCACCTATAGTTAATGTAATATTAGTTCATATTTAAATTTAATTATTCATTTTTATATTGATAATTTATTTCCATGATCTATTTGCAGTAGTCATTATTATATTATTTCCATATTCGATTCACATAATTCATTTTGTATAAGTCACTTTTACATAATTCATTTTCACATAATTTATTTTCACAGTTAATTTGCATAATCTAATTTTACGATTTATTTCCGTAAATTACTTTCATAAGTAATTTTTGATGGATTTATATGATCAAAATGTCCATGTTTTACTTCCATAGGTTACTTTGGCAAAATATGATAGACTTAAAATTATTAATTGAAATTTGGTCAATAGATGAGATATAATAGAATAAAATGATAGGGAATAGTTAAGTTAAGTTTAATAAATTTAGTCTTTTGGTTCATTGTAATGTTGTGAATATTGGGAGCAGACATAAAATCCCTTTCCTGCTCATGGTTTTTATAGTGATTCCCACTAGTAAACTTGTATTAAAATTTATTTTAATATATTTGGGATCATATCCATTATAATGTAATCACTTATAAGGGCACCTCTTGGCAGATCTAGACCTTGAGAAAGAGCACTTCGATTATTAGTCTAAGAGCTAGTTTGGAAGTCAAGTAGCATATTATAATAAAATTATTATATTATTATTAAAATAGGGATCATGAATGGATAGTTTATCGAAAGATATATGTGTGTTTAGTGGAATAAGATTAGGGATTCTCAGATTAGAGAACATAACACAGACATTCCGTGTTATATAATTGTAGCTAGTAAAAGTGATAGATGCTGAGAATGAAAAATAAAGTAATGGAATTAAATGGGGAGGATTTATTTATGATAATTTTTATCTTGTATTATATTAAATAATAATTTTGTATTATGAGCATAAATTATGAGTTCTCTGCATCGATTACTGATTTATTTCCAGTCATATATAAATGAGAAATGTATATATATTTTCCGTAGTTATCACTTGAGATCAGATATTTATAATAAAGTTGTGGAAGAAAGTTATTACATTATTATGAATTTAATAATAAATTTATCATGAAATATTTGCATGACTAATGCTAGGTTTGAAATTAAGACCATATATATTGAATGGTTTTATCAATACTTTTTTTTTAAGAGACGATTTAGTTACTTTCTCCATTATCTTCTATAGTCCTAAACGTGTCTAATGATGATGATCGCTGGGGATATTATGATTTATAGTTGCAATTTGGTGCCTGGGTATACTTGATCTTATTGTTAATATTAATAGATAAGCACACTAGCCATCCCTTGTTTGATCCTAAAAGGTAATATTAAATTCAATTGACTAGCTACTTGAAATATATGAGAGTTTATTGAGGTTGAGTAAGTTAAAGATTGCCCTGAGGAAAGTTGAGGTTACAATATATATATATATATATATATATTGTAACGTGACGATTTATATTAACTTCGTCCCTACTTTCCGAACAGAGATTCGGGCTTCGAAATAAACATGACATAGCGTAAAGCTTTATTTATTTACTTATATCGATAGTTATTCACTATCCACACAAGGGGGCGCCAGATACGATTATTTAAGTGGAATTTAATTTCTCGCATCACCTTACGTCACATCAAAACGATTTCGAAGTCTAATCCCGCCCACCAGCTCAAACTCCCAGCATGGACCAATAAGGTTACTCAAGGCCGTTATATAATTGTTTTCAAAGACAACTCCTTACGGAAAAGACGCACAGTTCACTAATGGGAAAGAAGTTTAGTTTGCTAACTGATTGATCCTAGCACTAGACTTGATTATTGGTTGTTTATGACCAATACGGCGGTTCGTTTATGCCCCGAACAATAGGCTTATAAGATCATCCCCCCTATCTGCTATACTCAATATAATTGTTTGACATTTGTTTACATATTTATTATAGACCCGCCCAATTCTTAAGTCTATCTTAACTAAGGAAAATAAATAAACATCGTGACTTACGGCACGATGTTGGCATATTATATTTAAAAGAAACATTGAAAATAAATCTAAATCTAAATAAGTATAATTTAACGATAAATTTATTAATGATCAAGAGTAACTGAGATAAGACTTTAATTGTATGAAAAGACTTGAGAAATGCTCGACTTGTTTATATACTGAACGAATTTATTGAATATAAAATATTAATTTGAATTTTATTCGCACACGCACATACACACATTCACGCTCGCAGAGAAACATATTAAACATAATAAAGTATGAATGATAAATACAAGTTTCCTTTTTACATTTTGAGAGTACGGATTATGGTTTATTAGATATCACTTAAGTTCAAAGTTCATGTTTTGAAAAGTCCTACGATTAAGATAGATTACAATAATAGATTAAATATTACAGCAAATTTATGATTTATTTACGCAAGTGTATGTTAGTTAACTATGAGATTGCCTTTAAGAGTTTACGAATTGAGTGAATGAAACATAATATAAAATAAACTATTTACCTAGGATTTTGATTTTGACTTCCGCTGCTTCGAGTGAGACGAGGATTTGAACGTGGGAGATGGCTTTCATAATGAAGTGATTTTAAAGTGAGCATAGCATGGTCTGGACGATGTTGGTATTTCTCGGAACATAATGATTAGGTTGGAGCATTAATTTCACGTGGAGATGTTATTGAATTTTCATAGCTTCGGAGATATTTGGTGGCGGAGCGTCGATCAATCACTGACGGGTTTTCTAGCCCCTCATGACAATCGACGCTCTAAGTATTAATTTCATAACGATCATCTTGGATTTGGATACGGCAAACTGAAAGAATATTATTCTATGTCACGCTATATGAAATAAGCACATGAAGCGAAAATATCAATACACGTTAAGTTAGGTTAAGTCAAACAAGCAAGCCAGCAAAAAAACAAGAACAAACTTGAAAAAGCCAGAACAAGCCTGAAAAAGCTAGAACAAGCCATTGAATAGATTTTGTTTGATATTTATAAGAGGTGATCCTTATCTTGGGATCCAATCTCCCCCCAGAGTTCCATATTTTTAAGAGTTGTCGTTCAGGTCCGTGTTTGACGTAATGTTCACTCAATCCTTTTTGCTTAAGGCAAATTTTGGTCTCGGCAATCTCATGTTGCAATCTCAGTTAACAAACCTTATTCATTCACACTTTGAGTGCATGCGTGTGCGTGTTTTTACAAGAACAATACAATCTACATTAATTTTAGAAGTCGAGCATTTAATCTTTTCTCAAATCTTTTCTATGAGTTTTACCTTTGCTAAAACTATAATTTAACAATAAACATTTTAAATATCCCGTGGCGTATACGAGTGGAAATTATCTTTGAATTTTTATTAGAGCATATTATATTTTCTTTTATTATATTTTTAGAGAATGTTATATTAATAATTTTATGTGAAAGCCTTAACTATTTAATTAGACAATTATTATCTGTATTTTATAAATGTAGTTTAAAATGGGAAGAAAACTATTAAAGGTTACAAATATAACGCTAAGAATCTTTTGTATTGCTTGGATGTGTGTGTGTTTGTTTACATCGGCCTGTCTCGTGATAATGCATATATTTTCCTAGATTTAAACCCTATGTAACGCTGTCCCGTTACAATATATATATATATAATATGCAAACCCTCATAATTAGAGATTAATGAGGAGACATGTTAAGTCCTTATTTTATAAAGCCTGCTTGCTTTTCCACATGATTTGTTTCATTATATCTAATATATTTTATCATTTAACAAATGTATATGTTAAATTTATTCTGGTTTTGTGATTTCTCATTCCTATTTCAATCCAATTCAATATTAGTTAATTATATATGTGTGATACAAACATCAATGCATTGATTACAAATTTCAAATGTTATGTTTAATACCTGTGGTGGTAGCATTTAAGTCAGTTAATACATATATTTAAGTCCTTGGGTCTTATGTTTCTCCCTGACCTATGCTGGCCACAAAAAATAGAAATAATACATGTAACTTCAAGCATAGTCATTCATAGAGTCTTGAGTCTTGGAGTTCTGGCTGATGAGTTGAAGCATGGTTGGATTCAGTATGTCACACTCCTGCTTTGGTCAGATTTGGTCTTTTGCCTGGATTCTAGATTCTGTTACACAAGTGTACAAACTTGACCATTACATGGTATTTTTCCCCATGTTTGGCACATCAATGTGAAGCTCGATCAAAACACCCACCCACCCTGAATCCCAGATAATAGTCACTCAAATTAAAAAAGGAATTTTTTTCAGGTAACTAAGTACAATTTTTTTTCATGTTTAATGCTACCAGTGTTGGAGATGAAATATTTTATTATATAAAATTATTTATGTAAAGTATAGTAAAAGTTAAGGGATTTATTTATTAAATATTTTGTATAACTTTTCCTGTTCATTGGTGACTGGCATGTGAGGGTGATTTTGTATAGGTTATGGATCATCTTCATAGAAATTTATCACCAAGAGTAGAGACAGAATTTTAAATGAAGAGACTTAATATTGTGAATAGGATTGAAAATAAGAATTAAACCAGCAAGGCAGATCTAATTGCAAAGATGGAGATGTTGAAACTAGCACAGATTTAAAAAAAAGAAAATATTAAAATGGTACAATCACGAACATATATTTTTATTTTGGAAATGAAATACAGCTGGATGGAGAATTAGGGCATATTGGTAATGTAAATTTCATTATCTTAACATTTCAATAATTTATACTTAGTTTTAAAATGCTGAGTGTCTATTAAATTAAATAATAATGTAGCATATAATTTTAAATAGCAATAAAGGAAGAAAAATAGTAGGCAGAATGAAGAAATTAAATAGAGCAGTGCTGGTAAAATAGTGTGCTGATCGTTGTGAACATGGTAAACAACAAACAACCCCAGATCATACCTAAGTGAGATGATAATTTTCAAGGATCTGTTCCCCTTTCCATACATATTTAAATATATAAACTAATCTCCCCAACCCCACTCTAACTTTGATAGGTATCTGTTTGGGTATCAGAATGGGTATTTTATATATATATATATATATATATATATATATATATATATATATATATATATATATATATAT